>VVHJ01025118.1:21838-41491 GCA_015107715.1 Tylochromis polylepis
TTTTTTTTTTTTGTATATTACAGGCTGATATGTGTTTAATTGTTAATTGCAGTTAGAAAAACATTAGTCATGAGAGCTATCATGAGCCACACATCTGTAGCATATACACCACCAGCTCTGAAGCCAGCTTTTAGAGAGGTGTGGTCAAGACCAAAGCATGAGCAGATATGGATGATCTGCTGTGAGCCACTTTGAATCCCTGATGAGGTGAAACACAATATGCTCGAACAGCTGGGTCATTTATGGAAAATGCCTACTCATCATAGTCCCCTCAAAGTAGGAGAAAATAATTCAGCTTTAATAGTGTTTGCCTCACAGAGAAAAAAAAAAATATCTTGAGTGACTTAGTTTATTACATTTACAGCTTGTTCATTAAAAAAAAAAAAAATAAGAAAAAAAAAGGAAAAAATAATGGAAGACATATGGACAAACAGGTTACTGTTTAAACTTCACTTAATATTCTTATTAAAAGTAGCAAAGTAACATTAACATTTTCAACAGTCAAGTGTGTTGAGCAGATGTTTGCCAATAAGAGGATACTGTTTGTGTGTTTCATTTGTTGCATTTCTTAAACAAAACAAAAAATCTTAAACAAAAAATTGAGTACAGTTAGTATAGCTGCAGTTTGGTGCTAAATGCTTGGCATTTGTTTTCTTTTGAGTATATAATGTGCTAAGTGACTGCTGGTGGCAGTGTAGCCCTTTAGGGACAGTGTAACAGTGAAGGAGTTGAAGGCAGTCTGATGCAAGAGAACTGATCTCCAAACAGCCTCCACTGACAGTGACCTTGCTGTATGTGTCAGTTTGAAGAATGACCTTCCTGGGCAATCTGCCGTGGGCAATGTATGTCGTATTACCTTTGGAAAGTCCCTTTTTGTGTGTTGTTGACAAGGAGCATTAGCAAGGGTCAGGGGTGATGTAGCTGGCTAAGAATTGGGGGCAGAGGATGTCACACCAATGTGGCATTTAAGATAAAATAAAGGAGAAAAAAATGTTTTGGGCTAGTTCCATTACCAAAGTGATGAAATTGGTGTCTTTTTGTACGGCGGTTTACATAACATCTTTGGGCATAATGTTTTACACCGACCCCATTCTGTAATGAAAGGAATTGTGTCTCAGTATGTGTCACTGAGACACATGTAATTCATCCAGTAGCTATCTACCCAGTAAGTGATTTATGGTGCAAACATACAAATACACCAGCCAAACCACTTAAGTGCCATTACTGACCAGTGTTGTTGTTTTTTTTAAGCTAATTAAGAATCATTAAATATTCACACAGTAGAATAACCTGCCTATATCCTAATGGCACACAAAGATGGATACTAGTTCTCTTTTTAGCAAGGTCACCGTTGGAACCATCCATTTTGTATTTTGCCTCCATCAGCCAATTTAGGATGTCCTTACAGTGACTTTGCCCCCTTCATCCTTTCTTTGCACCCTCAGTTTTCAGGTCTGAAATAGGGTATTTAGATTATTGACCACTTTGCTTTTTAGATGGCAACACAAATGCTTTGTCCCTCCTACCAAGGTGAATCCATATTCATTCCTTTGGTGTGTATAGCCCCATTGAAAGAGATATTGGCGTAACAGATTATTAGTTTATTATAAAGTTAAGAAAAATATTTATTCTGCAAGTGCAAATTGTGTAACATATAGCCATTCTGAGACTTACTGTGAAAAAACTGCATTTGACAATACCAAAAATCTATTATGCCTTTAAAATGGCAGTAAATGATAATAGGGAGCCGTTTAAATTGTATTTTTAAAGAGTGAGCTGCCAGGCTTTTGCCCAGAAAGGTTAGGTCATTACGTGCATAACAATATGCCCACTAATGCTTCACAGTTAGATCGGGATATGTCAGAGTGGAGTCTTTTCATTGTAACAATAGTGAAAATGTCAGGACATGGATGTTTTTAAGCCTCTGAGGAGACTGTGGACTCTTCAACAGTACTTGTGTTTCTTACACTGGACAAGCTCCCATAACCCCGTTTTTACCAGACTATGAAAGGCTCTCAGCAGGACAGTCGACCAGTGCTTGTTAGGGTAGGTCCTGGATCCTTGTCTCCTTTGGCCTTACAGCTGATATAGAACAAAGTACAGCTCTGATATTTGTTGGTTTCTAATGCTTTAAGGAGTCTGTGGAGAGGGGGATCCCCTATACACCTTAACGCACCTTAAAATCTGGCTAAGAGCGTTTTTGTGCTGTAGGCTTACTGAAGGGTTTGCTGAGTCTTGTGAATGACTTGTGGTTTCTTGTTGGAAGTAAAATGTTACACTGTGCGAGTGCAGTTTAAGGCTGAAACGAAGAATGAAAAACTGAAAGTAATATGAATCCACAAAGGAGTTATTGACACAAATATAGTCATTTATAGTTTCCATAATTCTTGGTCATGCCTTTTATTAGGTTTCAGAGTAGGTGGGTTTCAGATACCATTTAATTGCTACAAAAACAACAACAACAACAACAAAAAACTAAACGATGAGATCAATTCATGTAAGGCACAAGAGACTCATATTACACCTGCCCTGTTCTATTAAGATAGTGACAGTTGGCTGCTGTCCAATAAGCACAACGACCCAATTTCATAATAACCCTGCTCCTCAACTCCTATAGACTGCAGTTACCTCCTGCTCCATTTCAGACTGTTACGTAAAGTGCCAATAAATCAGGATGGTCCTGTGATTCATTGTTCCCCTTTTAATTTATTCCATTCTTTTTCTCATATTTGTAAAATCTCAGACAGCTTTAGTTAGTTGAGAGTTGTTAGAACCTTTGTCATGCTGTGACTCTCGGGAGGGATGGAAAACACAGTAAATAGATATGAGTTACTCCTGTTCCAGCCTCTCTTCCACTTTCTTATTTCTCTGGTTTTCTCTATTCGTTTTCCCAGCCGGCTCAGTGTGTTACAGAGGTTTGACTGTCCAGTGGAAGCTCTAGATATTTCTGAGTCTTTGAGAGAGCTGGATAGAGTTACTGAAGGCGGTACATAATCCCCTCCCTGCTGGGTGTCCTTTCATGTACAGAGGGTTGCTGTCTGGGGACTCGGTTACTTGTCTCGTGCAAATGTAGTAGACTCATATATGATTAGTGATTTCAGGTTAAATGCTATATAACTTTACTAGGATGTCCACTGTTTTATCATGTATATATAGACCCACAGCTGGTAATTTATTATACAATTTTAGATCTAGAGATTTGGAATTTTAGATATTTTTTAAGAAACTATATCCTGTGAACTATCAAGCTGCTATGAAATGAGAGCGAATGAGAATCTTTATTTTTACTTAAATTTGTTATCTGTTTTTAGAGTGACATTGTCTGTGAAAACATTGGTTGCCCACTAATGGCTTTATTTACATAGTGATTCATCATATTGAAGATGTCCCTTCACTCTCATATTTGAATGTGTGTTGTCGTTGGGAACAATTTTTTTGTGTCATTCTCAATATTTGTACATGTACTTAAAACATAAATATAATGGCTTAATAAATAAGAATGCACCAATCTGACTTTTTGGTTCATGTTTACTGTCTTTGGATATCATCCGATATAAATTAGTTATCTGATACCAGTATTAAATTAATAGCCTGCGAAGAAGAGACTGTGAATGATTGTATTTCTGTGTATTTCAAAATCAGACTTAAACACTGTTTGGCATGTATTAATCAATCCAAAAATACGGCACTAGAAAAATTAAATACAATTAAAAAAAACACCCCAATCACGGGGAAGAGGTCTTGACAGAAATTTTGTTGTTCATGAACCCATCAATTCCATCTAAAGAGCTTAATGGCTGTCTGAATGGTTTAATGAATAAGAAATGCATGTGAATCATATGCACTTTTCAGTAACACCTATGGGAATTTTTGATGTATTTGACAGCCCCCATTACCCAAACACAAAATGAAATTTTGATAGAGCAGTGTTTTATCCCGTCAGTCAATTCCATAACTTGTGGAATCAACTGAATGCTGGTGGCTCTCATTCACTTTCTATAGTTTCTGGTTGCCACATTACTTCCAGCATGTATACAGGTTTAAGGGACTGTACTAAAAATATATGGAGTATTTGGAGTACCATACTTTACACTGTGTAAACTAATGCTGTGACGTTTGCAAGCATTTCATATGCAGCAAATGTGGCCCTGCCAGCGTGTTTCCCTCCCTCTCTGCACAGATTATTTTTGGTCTTCCGCTTGTCTCATCAGATGTGTGACTTGAAATGTTCTTCCTTTATCGACTATGGCCAGCGAGGCATTTAGAGTGTGCTGTAAGCGTGATTGTCTTGAAACTAACTTGGACTGCAACAAAGCACTACAGTTTATTGAGACCCATCAGAACCACAGGAGTGACCAATCTGGTAAGTGAGTGGGTGAACGAGACACTCAGGGTACCTCTCCAGGCTTCCTGTCGGTCATGACTGCTGAGCTGGGAGTGGGACTGAAAGTTGAGATGTGCAAGGGGACAGAGGGAATGAGTGAGTGGGTGAGTGGAAGAGCGAGAGAGTCAACTAGGCTGCCTCTGGGTATGACTGAATAACAGATTTGTATCTCAGTCACATGATGTATTGGTCTTTCTTAGCTTACTTCTTAATTCTGGTGGTGAACAAGCTTCCCGAACAAATCGGAACAAATTTTCAGGTGAACAGAATCAAAACTACTTCATTCCAAAAAGAAAGCTTTCCCATCACTGGCAGAAAGGTAGTATAAATAGGTACATATGCTATGTTCTTTGTCCAGACATTCAGGGTGTTGAAAATACAAGACAAATAAATAAAAAAATGATGAATGTGTGCAGCACAGTAAATGCACATGTCCTGAAAAACACTTAACACACAGAGGGATTTCAGCTTTCCTGACACGTTAGATATTGCAGGGATTTTTCTTTGATAAGCTGGGAATTAAAGCTCTAAATTTAAATATTGACCTTTACTTCCAAGTTTACAAGAGCCACTGCTATTGTCAACATGTGTAATTCCCGGCCTTGGATGTTGGCATGCTTTCTGTGAATTATAAATCAATGAACATAAATTAGTGTAAAATCCTCCAGCACTTAGGGCTTTGCTTGCAATGAAAGACTGAATAGGAGGGAAAAAGGGGCACCTCAGGGGATGTTTGGCTGTCCAACTCTGGGTCTACTGGTCACAGCCAGGCGCTTATCCATACATATACACAGAGTCAGGGGGCTTATAGCACTGGCTCTGAAAGAAAGTGTGTCTTTGGCTGTGTGTGAATGCGGGAGCTAGCTTTCTTTAGCTTCAGGGTGTTTCAGGAATAATTTACAGCGTACATACTGACAAGCTTAGATATTGTTGCATGATAAATGATCTTGAATTAAATATCCTAATATTTCTGTATATGTTTATGTAACACTGATACTGACTGTTCAAAATCCTGACTTTTTGTTAAAAACAAAAAAAACAGTAAGGTGTAGTTCTAATAGCATTCTATCAAGACGTATAAGTACACAATACTCAGTTCAGTATAAACCTGGTAGTACTGGCATATTATTACTGCCATTGAGTGGATAATATGGTCTTCAGTGCTGTGCTTTTAATGGGACAGTTTTCAAGGCTTATTTGTAGTCACATTGTTGTGAGGCTGCCTGTCAGTTTTGACTCATTTATACTGAGGGTTTTAGAGTTAATCTGCTTGAAATGCCCAGTCTGATCTGCAGGAGATTGGGAAGCTATTGTAGCACGTTTTATGATCAGAAATGATTGTAACAGGTTTTATTGTCATCTCGGAACTAAATTCACCATGTGCAGGAAGAAACAGAACCGCCACAGATGATGAGCTGTGTCCTTAGTGCTGTCAAAAAGACAGAAGGGCTGTGTTACTGTGTGGATTTTTTATTGTTGAATTGGTACTACTGGTTTAATTATTATTGTAGTATTGAAGTCATTGTGAATATGCTGCTCTTCTTTTATTGGACATTTCACACGATTCCCTTTGTACTTTGCAGAAAATACTTTGTGTCATTGTGCAGAATTTCAGCGCTTTATTTGCTTCAGTAAAATTAAGGCCAATTAGGCATCTTTGAATATTTTTCAAAAAGTTGAAAAGATCTGGATTTTCTTCCGTTAAACTAAGCATATTGAACAAGAATTGTAAAATTATAAATTTCATATTAACTGTGAAAATTGTGTGTGCAGTGGTAGCAACAGAATAAAATATTACAGTATTGAACACAGACCTACAACATAGTCAAAACGCGATTCCTGTGCTGTGCAACAAAATTCAGTGCAGATATTGAAGCTTAGCAACAAAGATGTTTCACCTGCCAAGAAATGGGGGGAAAAAGGCCAAAAACTATATCAAAGCCAAAGCATTAAGCGAGACTGCTTAACCAGGATGGCTTTAAAGAACAGCTTTTAGTAATGATGTGAGAAATTTAAATAATTTAAACGCTATCAACATTCTAAGATGCATTATTTCAAGAGCACTCAACAGAAAGTAATTGAATTATCGTACATGGTTGCATCAGGAAGCTTGTTCAACTTGTTTGTGTTGCTTGCAAGAGAAAATGCTTAGCTTCTTTCAGCTAATTAGCAACTGAATGACCTTAGACACTAAAAATGCTAAAACAAATTTACTACATTTATTGTTTCATGTTTTGCAATTTAGATAGATACAAAGTGAAAGCAGAACCACATAAATGTTCCACATGAGCTAAACAGCTAGATTGCACAGTTTGATTACACAATTACTTTTTTTGCTCTACAGGAAGAAAAAGAAGGCGCTTTAACAGCTTACTGGAAGGACATACAATCGGCTTGTTGGGGTTGTTAAAAGCACTTTCTGTGCTCGTAGTAATGATGACATGGCACCCTGTGTACAGTAGGATTGAGGAATACATTAACTTGACAATTACTTTTCTTTTAGGAGATGAAAGCCCTCTATCGTGGTTTTGTGGCCACTTCCTTTAGTCTTCAGGGTTGCCCATATACTCAACGGCACTGGTTTCCTCTCTTCCGGTGTGACACCCATCTTATCCCATTACTGTTTGTGACTTGCTACTGTCGGGAGAAAAAAGAACATAAATAATGTATTCCTCGGGTGTATCCACCGCCAGATCAATGGCAATACAAAGACCGTCTACAAAGACGGTTGGCTCAAGGCCATATTTGATCACTTCCACTGTGCACGATCACTGCTCCCTTTTTTGTCAGCCCGCTGAGACTCAATTATTTCCAAGTGTTTGTAAGCTATTGTTGAAAGAACACGAAGTGAATATTTAAAGTTGGTGAGGGGAAGAGAAATCTTTGATGAGACATGAAAACAGCAGATTGGAGGGTAATAGTGAACTGTTTAACAGAGAGAGTGGAGGAGAAAAGGAAAGAGGAGAAAAGAAAATGATGTGATACTGTATCATATTCCTCATTGGGATTCTGGGAAGAGAGTTGTATGCATGACAGCAGGCTAGCCTCTGCTGTGTTCATGCAATATAACAGACAAAAAGAAGAAATTACAGAGCACTTGATCACTGAAAGAAGCTGAGCAGGTCATTGCATTCAATCAGTAGTAAATAGAGTGCAACTTGTATGATTTCTTCTACTTAGAAAGGACATAAACAGTTGGTTCAGCAAGGAAATAATACTGAACCAGAGGGCATGCCACTAGTTTCAGGAAAAAAAAAAAGAAATAGATTTCCAAATAATCCCCAAGGTGTTTGTGGTTATAAGTTAATATCTTGAAGAAGATGATGCAGATTTGTGTTACAGGGAACAACAGACAGAAAAGTTTTCCTGCCATGAATGCACAGATTTATTTTTCCTATCATATCCCTTGCTGGGCTTTTTCCTCCATAACCCAGATGGCTGGGCCCATAGCCCGAGATTTTCAGCACAAGAAAAATGTATTTATTTTTTCTTTAATTTCAAACAGTGTGAAATCTTCAGCAAGAATTGATGGTACAGATTGGCTGCTACTCTGACTGTGCCATGGATAATGAGTGTTTGTATGAAGGGCAAGTCACAAACCAAAATTAGATCAAAGGTCTTTACTCCATAGGCATCAAACGGTGGGTAGAAGTCATGCTCCAGTACGGGTAGTGCCATGCCTATTCAGTTACTCTGATGTCATACCACTGGTAATGACTGGATATGCTTAAAGAAACGTCTTTTGATGTTTGGTTCCCAAGTGAACATATCTTGGTTTTATCAGTCTAATTTACATTCCAGACAGTATTTGAGGGAGTTGAACTGTGTAGGTAATCATCTAACTCTTTCAGTGCAAGCACTGATCAGTCTTTGTCCAGCGCTATTAGACAAAGACTTCACAGTGTTGTTTTTAGCTTCCATTACCTCCACCTGCCGCACATTGTGCCAAGCTTGTCCTGAGCCAAATATCTGGGTTTCTCTCTGTGTGATGTGTGTGTGTCTGTTTGTATTAGACATTGAGTGATTTTTGTGTGGAAAATAATGCTTATAAACCAGCATCATGGAGACGGAACACATTGAGTTTTGAGTGCTTTGTTCATTGATGTGGTGCCGTTGAGCAAACGCTTTATGATGGAGTCAACCATTCAGTGTACTCACATGGGACAGCTTATATGGCCCACACTCACCACCTATTGTATAAAGAGTCACCAACTTTTAATCCTCTTTCTGTGGCAAATGTGGAGTGATTGTAATTACAAGGCGATGAAGTGATTAGCTTTTTGGCTAAGCCAGTAAAGCAAACTGGCTTTACTGGGAGTTTTGCTGATGTATGAGTATTCTGTAGGTGGATCATTGGTTCTTTGTTTTATATATATATATATATATAATGTGTCTACACCTTAAATACTTTTGTATTTTGTTCAATGCATCTGTATGAGTTTAAGTCAGCTCTAATATTGTTTTCTTTTTGTGATAACGTCTTGCATTAAGTCCTTCTTTCTCATGCTAGCACACACTGCTAGCATAAGGGTTTTTGATGGGGCTCTCACACAAACGCAAAGCAGAAGATGAAGCATCGCCAAATATGCTTCCAAACCAACTTCCTTCCAAGCCAAAGACTTGAAAATATGATGAAGCATATCTCGCCTTTGGCTTCACCTGCACAACGGTGGTGCCAAGGTAGGTATCCCCGACAGAATTTGCTTCCCCTGCGTTGGGAGCACGGGCTGGGCTGTCCCAATCACTGACAAACAGTCTCCCACAGCTGTTTATGTTTTTAAACCCATTTTGCACAGAGAGGCATTTTTTGAAAAATGTATTGATAGCAATGTTGAATATTCTTACACAGTAAAACAAAAAAAAAAAAAAACAATTACACATAAAATAATTATACGATAAAGATGGTTTGTTTTTCTGTTATTTAAAAGAGGTAGTAGTTTATTTTATTGTTACCTGTAATTATTGCAGTTTACTTTTACTTGTTTAATCGTTTACAAAAGGTTTGAGGTTTGAAATAAACTGCAATGGAGTTTGAAAACAAAATATGGGTGTGTGTGGTTGGAGGATGTGTTTGTGCAGGGGGTGGATTTTCTTGTAAAAACAAAGGGGGGGCCTAGCAAAAAAAGTTTGGGAACCACTGGTCTAGAGTACACTGTAGCAAATTGCTAAAGAACAAGATTTTTGTGCAGTAAGGTGCCATTTTGAGTGCATTATTATCCTGTAAATTTTGATGCCTTTGAGGAAAAAAAAAATCAACATACTGCTGTTCTCTGTGTTTTTCAGCTGAATCAAAGTCTCTGTTGCTTGTTACTCATTTAAACTTTCTTTTGGAGAAATCTGATCTCTTATCTGGTGTATTATTTCTTTATTTTAAAGGGCTGCAAAGAATGAATGGCTTTGAAGTAAAATGTGGGGTGCTTCTGAGGATACGATTTAGGGAAAAGATATTCATTTCAGTAGCTATGGAGGGGTTGTTTCACTAATATAATAGTTATGTGTTAATTTGGTTTCTTTTGTGTGTCAAGTATTATTATTTATTCATTTTTTGTCAGATATATTTTTGTCTCATTTGTTACACTTACATAGTACTTTTCTCATATTATTGACCATTCAAATCATCTTAGACTACAAATCACATTTAACCATTTATTCATATGCTGCTTTATTATGTACACGCTCACATCCTTGGCCAATTTAAATCCAAACTTTTTTAGGTTTTACATAATTTATTTAGCATTACTGTTACATATTATATCTGTTGACATATATGTCTGACATATCAACAATAAAATTTACTGGAGAAGTTAGTAGTGTGTACACACTGTGTACTGTATAACTAAGACTGGGATCATGGATCATGAAATTCTGCACACAGTCTTGCTGAGAGTTGGAGTATGCGAGCTCTAGGCTGAGCACTGAGTGTATACCCTTGGGTTTCAAGACACTGCTCTAAAGATCCTTTGTGAGTTGTATTAGAGACTGTCTGACCCTCTAAAGCAAGAACTCTGATCGCTCAGCTGCTGTGGGAGGTGGTGACATTTCGGTAGTCCCAACCTTATCAGCCCCGTTTTTAAAATTAGAAAAAAAAAATCAATTATAATAAAAGTGAGAAGACTATATAACTGACCCTGTTCACCATGAGCAAGACTTAAAGAATTAATTTATGAAGTTATGTGATGCATGTTCACTCAACTTTTACATACCACAGTCATTAAATTACCATTCTTGTTTTATGTCTAACTTTGCTCTAAGGTAACATCAAAGGACATTTCTTGTGTTACAGTAACTTTATCTTTTTTTATACAGACTATGCTTTTCCATGAGCAGATATTCCCATACTGATTTTCTGGATTTAAATATAATGAATTGTACCTATAATTAGACAAATATTTCATTTTATATATATTGTCATTTAATCAGGAAGGTGTTATACTAGACTCCAATGTTCTCAACAGCCAATTATCCAATGTATTTCCTCAGTTGATCACAGACATAAACAGGAGGAGAGATAATTGCATTTGGGTTAAATAGAGGAGTGTTTAAATGTAGACAGTGCCTGTTATTTATTTATTTATTTTTTCCTCTGGCTCGTCATCTGAGACGAGTTCTTGCGGTTATTTACCAGAAATGAGTCAGCAAATGTAACCATTTCCTTCTTTATAGTAACACACAGGCATAAAGGATGCGCTGAGTGCTTCTAGAGTCTATCATGATGGACACGATATCAATATATTTTCCAAATGGTCTATTCAGATGTTTTAGAAATATATCAGAGGCAGTGTGAGCAGTGTGGATTCCTGTCATTATGCAGTCCTACTAGGGCTGTCTATATCTTGCATGCCAAGTGAGAGCAAAAATGTTAAGTTACAATGCAATTGCAAGTTGCAAGTGTTAATATCTTAATATAGATAAATCAGAAAGTCACGATCATAGGTTTTATGAGAATTCATATTACAGACTCAAAACACTGTATAGCTTCTGCTTACTGAATTCAAAAAATTAAATAAATGGTTTTTAACATGATTTATGGACGGTTTAATACGTTTGCTTTGGGTTGAATGCAAGGTCCATATAAGAATGTCTTTTCTTATTCATAATGTTTATGCAAATTATTTATTGTGATGCCAATAAAAAAAATGTGTTACTCGTCTACCAACCTACCAACACTTCAGTAAGAGAATGTGAAAATACTGCCTCACGTGCCTTAACCATAGGTTAAAATAAAAGTCAAAATCTAGAGGGAGGTGACCAGGAATGCAATGTGTTGTGACTGAGCAAATTGAGCCACATGAGAAACTACACTAAATAACAGTCAGCAGTTTTAATAAGGATGTTCGCACTGACAGTAAGCTTTAATGAGCAAGGTGAACGAAGCCATTTTTAGTGAAAAAAATGAATGTTTTCCTTTATCTCAGCAGGTTTTGCAGGATCTAAGCACCATGGTGCTTTTTAGTAGGACCCTACAGGACACTATTAAAAATAATATATTACAGAGAATAATGACACTTAACAAGCAAAAACTGTGGAAACATTGTTTTACATTTTGTAAAGATGTCCATAGCGCTTTATGTAGTAACACATTTCAAGTCAATAAATAATGTTTGAAATAAGAGCTTATACAATTCTCCAACTATATCAATACTGCTACTAAAAACAGCAAATTATCTCTCACTCAAAGCAAAACTTGTTTGACTATAACACATGGGCAGTGATGATGGAAGATTAGTTAATTCAAGGATTTTGATTGTTTCTCATTGCTATCTTTTCTTTGATTTTGAGATTTCAAATTTAGATCCTTAACAAATGACCATAGTCCTTACCTTTTATTTCTCTTTGGTAAGCATGCTGGCCTTCAGAATTTGAGGTTATGTTTTCCACTCAATTTCATCTGAACTACATAAGAAAATCTAATTTTGTAAGAGATATATGTACTTTATAATCCAGTAATATTGGATATACGCACCTAACTTGAACCTATATCATTATATAATTAACAGATTTTTAGGTCGCGTAGTCACCTCTATTTCCGTAATGACATAATATTAGTAACTGGCAGTAAATTACTGGTGCTCCTCCAAGGGTGGTGGAGGGTGTGGACAATAACTATACTGTGATTTTGGTGAACATTTGATTACATTTAAAGTATATAAGAAATGAGATTTTAACACTGCCATCTGCACTCCTTCTCACTTTTTATATCTTAAGCAAGAGAGTTAACAATTTAAATATAATTTAATTGAATTTAAAATACCTTAATGAAAAATGATATGCCTATACTTCAGTTTTGTTTTTCGTTGTTTGTTTTTTTTTCATGTTGCTTGTTTTAAAGTCCCTGCACAACAGTTCAGTGTGACCTGGTCTTGGCCGTTTTAAGCCATTACTTGGTAGATTTGGCAGTGTTTAAAGGATCATCCATTGTGAAAGGTTCACTTATGGTTCAAATTCATCTTTTGGACAGATGGCCTCAAATTACCTTCAAGCACACTTTGATATCATGCAGAATTCATAGATGAATCATTTACTGCAAGCTGCCAGTCCCTGAGGCTGCAAAGCAACCCCAAACCTTTACTTTTTCACCATTAAACTTCATAGTTCATATGACATTCATGAAAAGATGTCTTTGGTCTGTGCCCAGCATATCTACTGTTACTGTGGCTAAACAAGTTTTATCTTCGATGTATCTTTCCAGAGCACATTATTCCATGAGGCCTCTGGCCAGATGCTTAAACTGTTTGCAGATTCTCGATTAAAACTGAGGAAGAATGTGGATATAGAGTCCTTCCTTTAAATTTATGTACTTGTGTTCACACATCATCTTCTTTTATTTATATTATCAAAAATTTTATAAATTTACTGTACTTGAGTCTTAATTCCACTCACATCTTTAGCCACGAATGAATGTTCATAGAAATATGAACAATACTATAGTACTACTACTACTAATACTACTACAGAGATTACTACTGCTACTACTAATAAAAAGATCTGATCTTTGCCTTATTTGCTATACTGCATATTATTTTATAATCACTACCTCTGTGTGCTCATTATCTGGTTGGAAAAGGTTTTTCCCTGACATGCCTCCCATGCAGGTCAAATCTGTACAAACTTTACTGTTTGTAGAGATATGCATTTTGACAAAAATAGTTACAGTAATGTGATGGCCTTTGCATCAAATAGTCCAGTCTTGGGCTAAGAAATGTTGCCTACATTACTTGACTCCTTCGAATAATATTTTGTGAATATTTCCAGATTTTTAGTCATCTAAACAATATTTTTTATTACTTTAAAGTAATTTCTAGACACCAGTGTGGTAGAACTACACACTTAAGAAGCAAAGTGAACGCCAGACATCAGTTAGAGGTTTACGTTAAAGAAGACTGGTTTTACCTGTCACTACGGAGTTTTAACCATTAAAGCTTTATCTGGAACACGCAATTCTATTTTTATGGACTTAAAGATAAGACTGAATGCCAGTCTAATGATGTCATTTTCATATATGTTGAGAAATAAATGACAACACCAGGGGGCAGGGTGGGTCACATGTAGCTCACAAGACCCCTTGATACAGACACACACCTGCTAAAAGACAGCAAACGGTGGTACTGGAGTTGCATGAGTGTTGAATGCAAGCAGATGGAGAACAAAGATGGGAAGCGTCAGATTTTGCAGTGGACTTGTCACGGTTGGCAGAGGTAAATTTGCAAACGGATTCCTTTAAAGAATCCTCTTGTGCTGATTAACAACATTCAGCATCGTCACTGTTAATCATTAAAGTTCGTAGTCGATATTTTTTAGCATCAAGTTTTCAGTTGCCTATAGATTTGATCAACAATTGGTACAGGCCATTTACATTTATTACAAAATAAAATGTTACTATTAGGGATTTTCTTTCAACTTATCTTATCTAGAAAAGTGAATCACACTTTTTTGCTGCTCAAATATGAGGCATGCGTAACATTGCATACAGAAAATATTTTAATGGTTTGTCAAGTGTGGCTAATGTTAGTAGTGCTAGCCCCAGCAACCTTAATGTCCATGTATCTGTACTGAATGTGGTTAGGCATTTCTCAGAGTAAGTAGTTATATCGCATTTTATCCTGTCACAGTTAAAAGAATCAAATTTATTTTCATTTTCTGCATCAAAATACTGACAAATAAGCTGTTATAACAAGATTTTATCTATCATACTTTCTTCTTACAACATTCAGGCAGAGAGAGATGGGAAGCTGCCATTAGATAGGTCTGCTGGATGGCAGTAAAGCATATTTGACTCAGCATTTTACTCAAGCTTTAAATTAAATATGAATAATTTGCTTATCCAGCTAATATTATTTATTTGAACTGGCTGAGAGTAGCTACATTTAGTCATCTGGTTGACGAATCATACCATTCCACAGATAAAACTAAAAAAAAAAATGAAACGATGCCCACTTGGACATGCTTGTTCTGTGATCCATTATAGAACTGTGCATGGGCATGAGTTTGGAAACCAAGCCACACTGATCGACAGTGTGACAGAGGAGGAAAAAAGTGGTGCAGGCTACAGCTTGGATACGAACAGTACTTTTATTTTTATTGCACAAAAAGATGAGAGTGTGATGGTAAAGTCAAAACTGAATCTGGACAGAAACAACTGCATTATGTTACACAACTTTGCAAGCATCTGCACAGACAGTATGTTAACACTAAGGTAGCCAAGAACCCAGAGTGATGATAAAGTTGAGTGAGTACTGACCCCAGCCCAGCAGCCAGACCCTGAACTTCAACAGACAATAAACTGATGAGCACTCAGTTGCATCCTCCATTTCTTCTTGTTCATGTTTCTAGAGTAGAATAATTGTGGTGATCCGTTTGAAGTCTCTTTGTGCTGTTGGCTTTATGTTCATACCTAAATGCTAAGAGAAAGATCATATGTGTTTCCTCTTTGGGATAGGGATTTGTGTTGTTGTGTCAGACTGTAGCCTCTAGGTTTAAATTTTTAAATGATGATTATGAGACAGTGTGTTTCATGGCAATTTACAGAGTAACAAGAAAGTAATGCATTGAGTAGTATAATCTATTACTTTCTCCTGGAAGTAATTAAGTAACGTACTGCATTACTTTTTAAAAAAGTATTTTGTGTAATATCTGTAATACATTGCTTTTTTGAGTAACGACCCCAACGCTTACAGCAAGGTGAGGAAATACCTCCACAGTGCACAAACATTTGACCACACAGCATGCAGTTTATTTGCACAAATGTGATATCTTTGATATGCTGCTTAGTGACTGGTGACTCAAAGTGGAGTCAATGAGAACCAAATGAGAATCAATAACAGAATCGATAATGGAATCATAATTATTAAATTCTTATCAGTTCCTATCTCTACTTGTTCATTACAGTAGACCTTGTACAGTACATGTCATTGGATGTTTACTATGTGAGTACAATGCAAAGACAGTGTCATTCCAACTGTCTTGTTGTCATTTAAAATCTGCTGAAGTTGCATAATTAAAAAAAAAAATAATTTGTTGAAATAGCTGTTAATTTTGCGTTAACTGCTATGTTTGGCTTATTAGCATCTTTGGGATCCTGTCTGTCCTGTCTGTGGTGTTAGCTAGTGACCATGTGTTAAAGTAGTGACTGTGCAAAAAGCTGCCTGGTGTGCACTCAGTCGTACCAAGAAGCTAATGCATGTCAAGAGTACAGAAACAACAGAACCTATCTAATTAGCTGTGCAACAGAGCAGCCACTCAATAAATGCCTTTAGTAAGACTGGACAGCAGTTACAGCTAAAAACCTAATGGTTCAGTGAGAGAGAGTGATTTTGGATCTTGAGTCTTTGGCAATGAAATCTTTACTATAGAGGCATCTGAGAAGCACAGTGCTTAGAGTAGAATATAAGAGTTACCATAACCGACCACATTATGGATCCAGTCTGCCTTCCGGTGGTTTAATATTACACAGTAAGTGAGTTCAGTTGCTAGTCTACCTATGTCTGTGCTATTCAAAGGAAGACTAAGAAAGGTGGAATAAATATCCTCAGTACCCTATCCTTTGTCTCTTTGAAAAATTTGCACTTTTGCACTGATTTACATGTTAAAGCCCTGTTTTCCCCCAAAATTGGGCTGCTGTGTAAAAGCTACGTAAAAATAAAATGCAAATTGTTTATACCCTGTATTCAGTTGAAACACTGTATTGTAAAAAGACAACACAATTGTCTTTTGACAAAAATTGTTGAAAATCTCCAAGAACTGAGGAGATCGTGTCCTAAAATTTTTAAGACCTATAATCCAGTGAAAATGTTTGGTGCATCATAAACAAAAAAACACAAATATAGAAAATCCGAATTAAGTAACAATGATAAAACATCTTGCTTTTAATAAACCCACTGACTATTATACTACAGAGCCACGTTAATGCATTCTGATTGTTGTTGTTTTTTTCTTTTCTTTTTTTACATAAAGTTTTCACCTTTTCTTTTTTGTACATTTCTGAATGCAGTGATGAATGCTGTTCAGTGACAATAGTTTTGAGAAGTGCTCCCGAGCCTATAGAGCTCCACGATCACGGACATTCAGTATTAGCTTTTGTCCCTGTCCCTTTCATACAAATATTTCTCTGAAGTCTTTGAATGTTTCAATTGCATTATGTACTGCAAATGATGAATTCCCTCAATTATTTACAATTTCATGTTGAGAAATGCTTTACTTAAATTGTTGAACTGTTTGCCCCATTCAGCCTTTCACAGAGTGGTTAACCCATACCCATCTTCACCTCTGAAAGACTGTGCCCATCTGGACTATTCAATATATATATTCATACATTGTGATTATGAAAGCATATAAAATAATTTTATAATCACACTTAACCGTAAGTAAATACAGGTTTTATTTAGATTTTCAAATAGTTGCATTCTGGGTTTTTTTTACATTTTAACAGCACACAAATGTTTTCCAGAAAGTGGGTTGTGAATAATCCTATCTGTTGCTGACTTTGCTTAATTGCATTTCAAGGCATATATGAAGAATATGGCATTCTGGTTGTAGTATTACATCTGTTCATAGTGGTAAAGCAGTTTTTCAACAAATTAATCCAACACCTGAAGCTTAACAACAGTTGAATGCTGCTCTATCATCTCAGGCATAGATAATAGATAAGGGTTGCTATCATCAACTATCCCAACTATCTGGAGCCTATCCCAGCTGTCTTAGGGTGAAAGGCAGGGTACACCCTGGACAGGTCACCAGTCTGTCGCAGGGCTAACACATAGACAAAGACAACTATTTGCGCTTGCATTCACACCTATGGGCAATTTAGAGTTTCCAATTAACCTATCCCCACTAACTGCATGTCTTTGGACTGTGGGAGGAAGCCGGAGTACCCGGAGAGAACCCACGCAAACACGGGGAGAACATGCAAACTCCACACAGAAAGACCCCGGCCTGATGGTGGAACTGAATTCAACTCTTCTTGCTGTGAGGCAGTGCTAGCCACCGTGCTGCCATAAATAAAATATATAAATAAACCTATATATTTTATTTATGTTATTTTATTTATAATGCAGTCTGTAACTTATTTTTCAACAACTTCATCTATGTCCATCAGTTCACATGTATGGGCTTGCCATATGGCCTGAGACAACTACATCCACCACACATACTTTAAAAAGGTTCTGTTTGGCAAAAGATAACAACTGGTTGATGAGATTGGTATCCTGCCATGAACACTGACCTTCAGTTATCAGCGTGATTGTTAGACTTTTGTTCTACTGTACTTTGTTGCCACTTAAGAATAAATATGAAATTGTTTTTAAATACAACAATGTAATATAAATGATTTAGTACATAAAGGCAAAGAAATTAAAAGAATCTAAATTGTAATAGTAAGCAAGACAGTCTTGGTGGACACCATTTATATCAGTAGATTTGCATAACTATCATGTATTTATTCCGTTTTTATTCTGTATGGGATATCATACTACAACCATCATAGTGATTTTTATTTATTCATAAAAATTGTGCACAGCTCATTGATTTACTGCTCATTGCCTTGGGCCTGTCTCTTTCTTGTTACACAACAGTTTTCTTCTATTTTCTTGTTTCTGATAATCTGTGATGAGTTGTGAATTTAATATAAAAATGCTGTCATTTATAACATTTACTTAAGAATTTAAAATTGCTATAGGCATTTCTCTCTCTCTTTTCTATACTCAATACTGGAAAATAATATCATTGCCATTTGGATTCAAATTAGTTCATTTTTGAGTCCAAGTAAATGTTTGTGGCAGATATAGTAAAATTATCTCCACATCTCTGAGATACTCTATTTATTCAAGAATGGAAGAAATCAGAGTAGTGCTGTGGTATGACTAAAAACTTGTATGTTTACAGTGCAAATCAAAAGATTGTGACATCCATGTGTGTGACTTGGCATGCTGTCTGTGGAGGAGCTAAGCAATGCCCACAATAAAACTTCAAAACAGAAAGTAGATGAAAAAGATTATGTGTGCCATTGGTTAAAGCAAAACAAATTAATAACTAGTAAAAATTATAACCTGCACTCACAGCTCATTTTAAGCAGAATTTCTTCGGGTGCATCTCTAGTCCATCTTCGTGCTTTCCTGTTCTTGAATGTGCTGTAGTGGTAGAGTCTTTGTCATCAGTCTTTACACTCTTGTGCTACCTGGCTTGCTAGAAATATCTGACTTGTCTGTCACAGGGCTTGTAATTTTGTAAATGTACTATTCTTAGTGTTTTATAGAGGCTGTTTTCCTTGTTAAAGACCTGGTTCTTGGTTATCTGTTGCTTATAGTATTCCATCCATCCATCCATCCATCCATCTTCTTCCGCTTATCCGGGGCCGGATCGTGGGGGCAGCAGCCTAAGCAGAGAAGCCCAGACCTCCCTCTCCCCAGCCACCTCCTCCAGCTTGTCCAGGGAAACACCGAGGCGTTCCCAGGCCAGCCGAGAGATATAATCTCTCCAGCGTGTCCTGGGTCTGCCCCGGGGCCTCCTCCCGGTGGGACATGCCCGGAACACCTCACCCAGGAGGCGCCCAGGAGGCATCCTGGTCAGATGCCCGAACCACCTCAACTGGCTCCTTTCGATGTGGAGGAGCAGCGGCTCTACTCTGAGCCCCTCCCAGATGGCTGAACTTCTCACCCTACCTCTAAGGGAGATGCCAGCCACCCTTTGGAGGAAGCCCATTTCTGCCGCTTGTATCCGCGATCTCGTTCTTTTGGTCACTACCCACAGCTCGTGACCATAGGTGACAGTAGGGACGT
>VVHJ01025123.1:1030-11431 GCA_015107715.1 Tylochromis polylepis
AAAATCTCCCATGGTCCTTTGCAGTGTGACTTCCAGCAGATAAGGAAGATAAGAAAGAAACACCTTTGAAGTTTTATTCAATTCTTAAGAGGGCAGGGGAGGGAGGAGGAGGAGAAGAGGCTGGGAGGGGTGCAAGACAGGCAGAGCACTGCATGTAAAAAAAACAACAAAAAAACCCAAAAACACACCTATGGACAGAGAAGGAGGTAAAGAGAAAGTGATTGGTTAATGAGATTTCCTTGAGCCTTGAGCCTTAATCCTAATCTACATTCTGTTTGTCAGTTTACATGCCAAATTAACAAGATTAGCATGACATCAGTGAAGTCTTCTTCTTCCTTGATGTCTGACCTGAATCTGTTCATCATTTTCAGGACAAGTGAAACCCATGACATGAACATTTTCAGATGAATACACACGACCTTGACTTCTGAACACATTAAAGGAGCATACACAGTGACATGAGGAAATGTCAGACACTGCATGATCCTTGTACACGCATTGATTTAGACACACATACACCAGTGCAATAACCGGAAACCATGCAGGTGCTCTCTTTACAGCGTCACTGTCACAGTGGGTGAGCATACACGAGAAAAGCCCACACAGCCCAGGTCCCCAACTGTCACTTCTTCTCCACTGTGTGTGTGTGTGTGTGTGTGTGTGTGTGTGTGTGTGTCTTTCAGACTGACTAGTGAATATTTAAAGAGCGTGCAGAAAGCAGCAGCAGCAGCAGAGTGGATGTGTTCTGCCACCAGAGAGAAAAAGATTGGTCGCTTCCTTTCCACTTATTTGTACTGCTTCCTCACTGTGTGAAGAGAGCAAAGTCACGGAGAGGGAAGGGGCCCAAAATGTGCAAACAGCACGCACGCACACACACACACACACACACACACGTATAAAATGGTTTATTGCTGTAAAAGTCAAGGTGACAGTTGATGAGATGATGTGTATGGGTGTCACACATCCATGCATGTGTGTGAATGCGTGTATCAGTTTGTGCTCCTGCGACCATGATATGATTAGTTGCCCTCTCGACTTGTCCTTTTGCCCATCAAGCTGAAAAATCACTTCTCCCGTGGGAATGGCAAGAAACTGTGATTAATCAATTATCAGATCAATAACCCTGTCAGTCAATAAGGTAACCTGTCAGTCTTTTTTTTTAGTTTCTTCTCTGTCCTATAGTACCAAAAGAGGTGAGGAGTCTTTCCTCACATTGGAGAAGTACAGCTGACAAAAAATATTCACAGGCATCAGGAAGAAAGAAGGGACGACGGACATTACAGAAATATTATAAGTATAACAAGAGAGTGAGTGGAGGTGATGGCAAAATAAAGGGAATAAAAGTGGGCAATACAGATGAGGCAGCATTGGACAGGCAGAGCGACAACAGTGAGAAAGAGAGAAATCTAAAGGAGGAAGCCAAGAGAGTGGAAGATGAAGAGAGAGGGAAGTGGAGAGAGAGGGTATTTAATTATTCAGCATTACCCATGTTCTCTATTTATGGCCCCTTTAAACCGGGCAGTAGATGCTATATATACGCACATACTGTAGGCACACCGTCCTCCCTCAAGTAGAGTTCACTGAGGATGTTTCAACACAGAAAACAAGAGGAAACAAAAGCATGAACATGATTATATATTGATAAGAGAAATCCACAAAAGCAAAAGGATGAAATGTAAGAGGGTGAACAGACAGAGGAGGAAGAACTAGAAAACATAACCACCATGGATCTCTCATCCATGGATGAGTGAGCCAGAGGAGTGAAGGCAAGGTAAAATTATTTTCCATCATTGGCTACGTCACTAAACTATTTCTGCTGTCAGTGACACTACAACAAAAATGATAATGTGGAACAACTTAAGATATTTTTTTAAATTGTGATGAGATTTTAGGCATATATAAAAAGGAAAGGGGTGAGAGAGAGATGGTGGAAAGAAAACTCAGAGCCAGATCTGTATCATTTAACTAGATGGAGTAATGGAATTGCTGATAAACCTGTTATCGCTTGCTCACAGGCGCACAAATGTGGAGCTATGTGGCACATTAGTGCCCTTCTATAACCAATAATATAGAACAACGTGTTGACCGCCACTATCACACACAAATGGATGCACAAAAGCATGCATACATAGTAAACCTATAGCTTCACTATGCACATAGTTCACAGAGTAAAATTTACTGCAGCAGAATAAGACAAACTAATATTGTGGTTATGTTTTTCCTGCTGTAGGAATAGAATTGAGAAAACAATTTAACTGTTTTTTTAAAAACTTTTTCTTATAATCTTGCTATTCAATTAAAGTGTAGATGTCAAAAAGGCCCACTGCTCAGTAAAATGTAGCTCTTTTTAGCTTTTAACTGATGCATTTTTCACTCCATGCAAGAAGCTTATTAAAGTTTCAATAACCTCAAAGCTACACTTAAAAAAAAAAAAAAAAAAATTATCCATAGGATTTTTTTTACTGAAAGAAAATATCAAGGCACAACTTAACTTGTACTCTGTGATCACATAAACATCAGAAAAACTGGCCTCTGAGCAACTTGAATCTATTTTTGGAATCAAAACGAAGAGTCAAATCATTTCTGCAGTCAGTCTGACTCTTATCTTCTTCTTCTGCTCTTTTCATCTGAGCAAAAAACAAAATGACAAACTCCACAGCACACTGACAAGGATTCACTGATTCAGAATGGAGATACTACAGCTCAAAAGAATGATATTCTCCAGTGTTATTTTTCTCATATAACAAGTGTTTAAAATGATTCAGAAAAAGCCAGAGCAATTCCACTTCACTAATACCCACCAGGCTGAAGGTCAATTTATCATCTCAGTGAGTCAGAGGTTCAGCTGCTCAAAAAACGTTGATCCTCTTCAGGCAGCCTGCCTAAAAGAGGAACCTCAGTCGTGTGAGAAATTTAAAATAGATGACATTTTTGCTCAAGTGACTCTGCTGCTTATCTCCGTGTATGAGACTGATCTTTCCTAGTTTAAGCTATATTTATACAGCACTGAACAGGATGATATTTGAATTTAAGTTGAATCGTTTTTTTTCTGGCATGTTTCTCCTTTTTATGCAGCTGTTATGACAGATAGACCTTAATTTTTTTTTCATTAAAATTAAATTTGCTGTCCAAAATCTAAATACATGTGGATTCATATCAGATATGAAAAAAATAAAAAAATTTAAAAAATGGCAAAACCCAACAGCCAATTACCATTTTGAAAAGAGAAACAATACCTCAAACCTCATTATCGTCCTAAATTTTATCCCATTGTTACAGATTTCAACACACAGCACAGTTTGCTTTGTAAGCATTTCCTGGCACATACTTTTACCACCAAGAGTAACCATTATTCTCAAGCCATTTGTCATTAAATTTGCATTTCCCCGCTTCCATACACTAACAAAGAGGAATGGCTAGCAAGCCCTTCTTCCTAATCATCATATTCCAGCCTGGCACTGAACCTATGATTCTTTTTTCAGCCACAAAGTAAGCTAATTTATCAAATCAGTTTAATTGTTAAACAAATAAGGGTGAGTGGAACTATGAAGTATGGCCTTAACAATGCACTCACACTGTGTGAGGTAAATGTGTACCAGAGGGGAAAAAGTAGCATGTGCGTGATGGAAATTTTCTTGGTCAAGCGACTGAAAACGTTTAAGACCAACCTGAGCCTGAAGTTTCAAACAATACTTTTATTATTTATTTATTTGTAGAAAAAATGATTCTGCTTGTTATTATTATTTCTATGTTTTTCTTCCTTTCAGGCTCTTACAAACAACCACACACACACACACACACACACACACACACACACACACACACATTTTTAGAAGTATGGATAAGCATGTCTGGCCTTTGTCTGACCTTTCATTTGGTCAAATAGGCTCCTCTCCATCACCACCTGACCTTAAGTCTCTGGTTCATTAGACACGTCCTCAAGCACACAAAATACATGCACTAAAGGCTTTCAGAGTCAGAGGCTGTCCACATATCTTATCGGTCCATATATTTAAACATATATATTCCAACTAGGGGTCATTAAACAGAGTGACACAGGCTGTTTCCACATCCTGCAGAGTGGCAAAATAAAGCAGCAGAATCAGGAAAAGGAAAAAAGGAACAGAGAACGCCAGGCTATCATGAAGAGAAGAGGAAACTCAGACAGTGACATGGACCGAGAGATTCTGTTTAAATAACTGCGGGAAACAGCTGAGCCCATCTGACAACAAAAAGCACAAACCACAGTGATGTCACAAATGCAGACCGACTTAGCACGAGTACTTCCTCTGTCCCAGAAAAACCTCAAAAGGTTAAAGGATTGCTGAGATATGAGAAGTCTAAACACAGTAAAGAGAGTAAAGTGTTATTTAAAGGGACAAGAAAAATTAGCAGGTAATCGTACTGTTACACATGTACAATTTCACCCCACCTGGGGGGTTTCTTTTATCTCCTGTATTATTTCCTCTGCTCCTTCAGTTACATTTTCTTTCTTTGTTTCACACCGGCTACATGCAGAGGCTAAATAAAAAACTGATAAGAATGAGGCACATGCTATCAGAATGACATTCTAAATGTATATAAGTCTCACCTTGTACACCTGCCCATATGTGCCATTTCCCACCAGCTCAACCAGCTCGAAGATGCCGACGGGATCCTGTAAATGCAAAGAAAAGACAGTGGAATGGTTAGAATACAAACACTCAGTTAGACATAACCTTAAAAACAAACTCAGATTGTTTGAATGCAATAAGGTTTGGCATATGTTTGCACAAAAAGGCCTTCAGTTGGTCTAAGTCTGAGGTACAGGATGAAACAGCTTGACAGCTGTCGGATGAATTGTCTAGAAAATTTAATGAGATGGCGATCAGAGATGAGTCTAAAGAGAAGCATATGAACGATGATATGAGGGTTTAAGTAACTTTACATCTAGTACCATCATCAAATGCAAATTTTAAATCTTGAAAAAAGGATTACATTCCTTCCAGCCTTAGCTTCATGTTGTATTTATTGCTCAGTGGTAAATGTTAGCATGCTAACAGCATCTACTAAACATCAACATACTGTAATTCTGAGCATGCTAGCATGTTGATGTTGCATGCAGCCTTAAGTATTTTAATCCATATTACAACAGTGGGCATGTATTCTAAACAGTTTTGGTAGTTTAAATGAGCAGTAATGTCTCAGTAAAGCTCTCTGAGTGTTGATACACTGGTCTGAAATGCAGTGCTGGATTGCTTTAGGCATGCATCCAGACTAGCTAATAATTTAAGCCCACAGTGGCTAGGTTGCCAACACAACTCAACGCATCTTTGAAAAGGAGCAGCTTGAACTGAGCATAAAACTCACTGACCCCTGTGTGCGCGCGCACACACACACACACACACACACACACACACACACACACACACACACACGTGTCCCCCTTCCTCTCTGCTGCACGTTGCTACGGCATTCCAACAATAGCTGGCATTTACCCTCTCCTTCCTTCTTTCTCTCTCTCTCCCTGTCTCTTTCACACTCTCTCTGCTCCTCCAGCTTCTGTTTTCCAACCAGCTGAAGTCCATCTATGTCTGTCTCACTCTTTTATCTGCACTTTGCTCTCATTCCAACAGTGAAAGAGGTTCAGAGTTCCAGAAACACTGAGGCCCTTTTACCAGCTTTACCAGCTTTTCTCCCCGCTGTTGTCATTGTCATAAATGTGACCATCATTCATCAATACGTCAACTGTCCTCAGCAAGAAGTGGTGAATGCATATGCTGGAGCTATTCTTGAGGTTTTATTCACTCAACATGTTCATGATGACAACACAATTAAGCATGTAACCTTACAGTGATAGTTCTGACTTTTGAAAATATCATTACAAACTCACTGGAATGTGGATTACAGTATGTTACAGCCAACTCTACTGGGTTATCTAAAAATATACAAATATTCAAATAAATCTTTGATCCATTTTTTATATTCCCTTCTTCTTTAAGAGCAAACGAAGATGTTTAAAAATGAGATTCTTCCACTGGGGCCAAAGCTAGAGGCTTATTTCATTGCTGATTCACCAAAAATAAACTGCATTATTATGTAGATCTACACTGGGACTCATGCAAACCTGGAGAACAGACAATTTTACACAATACCCCTTTCTCGCAGACAATCCCCCTCTCAATAATACATCTTTTTTTATTTCTATTCTGAACAGCCACACATGTATTCTATTTGCATTCTTGTCCCTCTTTTCTAACCTTTCCTTCCGTCTTGCATTCGCAGTTCATCTATTTTTTTTATCACGTACTTTCTCTTTCTCACTGCTTGCACTTCACATTCATATCATGTCTGTGAATTTTCAGTTGAACTTGCAGCTAACTTTGCTGGCATAACACGTGTGCTACCACAGCACTAGTGAACCACATACCACAGATCTGTAGCCAAAGGAAAAAAGATTTTACTCTGATGTTAAACGGGTAACGCTATAGCCTATTTTAAGGGATTTGCATAAATCTCGCATCTCTGTTAAGACTTCTAAAATGCATTTTCTCCTTCTGTCTCAACTTCCCCCTCTTCCTTCTCAGTGTCTCTCTCTTTCCCCATCCCTCCCTTTGTCTCTCTCACTCTGTCTCCATATGTTTGTTTCTGTTGGTCTCAGCAGACCTGTCAACCTGTCAGCTGTTTCTGAAGACAGGGCCTTGCGCTTTTCTTGTTCCCTTCTTCCTTTTTTCTGTCGTTTTTCACCCCTCCGTTGTTTTCTGCAGACACCAGCACACACATGCACTTTTCCTCATACACAAACACACACACACATCGCAAAACTCATTCTCTCACTTTCTGTCTCAAGTACATCCTCCTGCTGTCTAGCTCTCTCACACTCTCAAAACTACACGCACACACACACACACACAGTGCCAATAGCACACTCCTACACAGGGATAGTGTTCAAATGTTCTAACGAGTATGAGTGGGCACAAAATGATGAGTGTATGTCTAAGTAAATGCTTGTGCACGTGAAAGAGTAAGTCGGAGAGCGACTGCTAGTTGTGTTGCCAGCTTATAGAGGCAGATTATTTCACCCTTCACTTTCTTTATCTCTTACTACATCTGTGTGTGTGTGTGTGTGTGTGTGTGTGTGTGTGTGTGTGTGTGTGTGTGTGTGTGTGTGTGTGTGTGTGTGTGTGTGTGATATATATATGTGGAGTCTATATAAAACTAAAGGTTTTCATGCATCCGAACACATTCAATCAGTGACATAAAGGAGAGCAAATATCACATTATATAAGGAAGTTTTTCCACATTCGACACCACACTTTAAGTCTTAAAATGGCACAACATGCTCACAACGATTCAAAGTAAAAAATTCCTCTGACAAGTGCACGTAACCCCAGAGAGGGAAAAAGCAACTCAAACAGGAGAATGTTGTGCCGTGACCCCGTATGAAAGGCACATGTTGTTTGGCACCAGAAAGTTTAAAAAAGGAACTCAAATGTAGCAGGAATTTAGGCAGTACTATGTGCTAAAGAAAAGTGGAAATGAACAAATTATTTTGAAAACAAAAAGAAAAAACCTAGGGAAATCAATCAATCTAAAGAAAGAAAAATCATTCTTACACAGAGGCACCATGGGCAGAAATTACTAGGGGGATAAGGTGCTCTACTTCCCCCTTTTCTGTGGAAAAACAGAACTGTCCTCTCTGCCCTCCTTGATGGTATTGAGGTTTTGCAGACAAGTGACTCTTTAAGCTCATGATGTTCACTTGTCTGCCGTTTTGGACTTGTGACAATCATGGTGACCCAGTGACACAGGCCTAAAGAGCTTTTCTCAACCATGTGGCAACCACCTGTCATGAGGAAAAAATCAGTATTCCCTGACTGGTTGCAAGTGGTTGATACTAAAGCCCCAGTCACACAGGGCCAGAGACCCCTGGCAACCACCTGTTGCTAGTGAAAAATGTGTATTTTGTGTATTTCCAAGGCAAAAACCTTCCTCAATGGAAGTGTCTACAAATACTTTCCAGCTACTCTCTGAGCTGCAGTGAAACCGTGAAGAATGATGCAAATAGGAAATGGAGTAAAAGTAAATGTTGTGCCTTTTCAAAAATGTGGACTGCAGAGCTGAGGCACAACTTTCACTTCGAAAGTAAACTGTCTTAATTTCCAGTTTGTGTTGCACTTTTTCACGTTTTGCTACTGCTCCGCTAGTAGTTAGTGAGTATTTGTCAGAAAATACTGGCTATGTGTTGTTGTTGTTGTTAAGCATTTAAAAAAATAATAATATAACAATCATATTATCATGTTAGGTTTCCTGTTAGCCAGATACAGGTTACTCATGTTGGTTTGCTTGTGACAGTTTTCAATAGCATTTGCTAACTTCTTTGCTAATGCTAACTGAAGGATTGGTCAGTTGTGATGTTGAACCTGGGTTGTATCATGTCCAATTTGATGGAGAACTCAGTTTTATTTATATCGCACCAATTCACAACAACAGTCACGTCAAGGCACTTTATATTGTAAGGTAAAGACCCTACAATAATACAGAGAAAACCCCAACAATCAGATGATCCTGCCCTCAGTGAACAAGCACTTGGCAACAGTGGGAAGAAAAAACTCCTTTTTAACAGGAAGACACCTCCAGCAGAACCTGGCTCAGTGAAGGGCAGCCATATGCTATGACCGGTTAGGGGTAAGGGGAGTAAGATGTGATAACAGACATGCTGTGGAGGCAAAGTGCACATGACGTCTGTGAGAAAGCTCAATATGATTATGTAAGGTTAAATAATATCACATGCAGTGAAAACTATTGGGTTAAATATGGATGTCAAACAATGTATCTGTAACTTCTGAAAACGTGACTACCCCACATGTACTCTGACGTACATGTGGGGTAGTCCAGTACATGTTCATGACATTTGTTGAGATACTTCAGTCTGGACCACGTCATTGCCAAAAGCTGTGTCACTAGCAATGCCTAATGTGTAACATGGGGCGAGGTCATAAACATGACATAGTCGCTACATAATGAGTCATCATGAAGGACTGTGGACCCTTTATCCCTGCTGAGCTACCTGTAAAATGTTTTTGGTGGTACATGTCAATGTGTACAGTCGTTATCTACTCTGACCTCAACAAGGGAGTGAAAGTTGGGTGATTAATGCTTATTTCGCTGCGTAGGATGGACTGTGTGAGGAATGACAAATACCTCACGTTTCACAAGCTTGGACAGAAACCGACAGGTCCACAAAACTCCTAAAACATTAATATATCATGGCTGTATCTTGAAGGCAATAAGACAAATCAAAGTGATCTACACCTCAGAGTTCATTAGAAGTTCATTCAGACTTTGGTATTACATTGTGAACCAGTTAAAGAGCCAATGTTAAAAAGAAATGCTCATGTATTGATTAGTTTTTTTATATTTATAGGGGAGTAAATAAAAAAGCACAATAAAACATACCAAAGGGAAAGATCACTTTAGATTTATTGTAGCTGAATGCAGCTGCCATCATGCCTGAACTGCCACTAATCAAGTGTTACGTTTCCACTGACTTTTCACATCTCTGACCTTTACTCTGATCCATCTTAGACTGTACACCTGTTGCCAAATTACAGATGGCACACAGGCTGTCATCACTTCACTCCTAAATATTTCATCAGGTCCTCCGTACACTCTTCTTTGCCCCATATATCACGCGATCTGTGGGATTATCGCTGCTGCCTGCTTACCTGTACAACCCTTTCCTGAGTGAACCTGGTTACCAGTGGTAACATTTCTCAGGTTATTCAGAAATGACTGTGCACAGAGTTTTAAAAAAATCAGGTAAAGTTGCACCTTGCAGTTGGATAAATACAATCACCAGTCATTTTATTAGGTACACCTTACAAGTGCTGGGTTGGACCCTCTTTTGCCTTCACAACTGCCTCAATTCTTCATGGCAGAGAATCATTAAGGTGCTGGAAACATTCCTCAGAGATTCTGGTCCATGTAGACACGATAGCATCACACAGTTACTGCAGATTTGTCAGCTGCACACGCATGATGAGAATCTCCTGTTCCACCACATCCCCAAAGGTGGTGTTCTCCCAGAGAACTGCTGCTTACCTCAGATCTTCTTTTTCAGACCACTCTCTGCAAAGATGGTTCAATTCAATTCAATTCAATTCAATTTTATTTATATAGCGCCAAATCACAACAATAGTCGCCTCGAGGCGCTTAATATTTGTACAGTAGATCGTACAATAATAGATACAGAGAAAACCCAACAATCATATGACCCCCTATGAGCAAGCACTTTGGCGACAGTGGGAAGGAAAAACTCCCTTTTAACAGGAAGAAACCTCCGGCAGAACCAGGCTCAGGGAGGGGCGGCCATCTGCTGCGACCGGTTGGGGTGAGAGAAGGAAACAGGATAAAGACATG
>VVHJ01025130.1:7636-19711 GCA_015107715.1 Tylochromis polylepis
TTTGTAACTTATTTTACTTAAAAAAAAAAAAAAAAGTCGCAACCAAGATTGACTGCTCTGTAATACATATGTCATTCGAAGATGAATATTTTTTTGGCAATTCTGAGGAGGCACAGGGGTGACAAAGAATGGGGAAAAAAAAGAAATCAGCATGAGAAACTGGAATATTTTATTAGAAATAAATACAGTGAAAAACGTGGAAAATGATTTAAAATGGACATATGTGAAAAGTGGTCAAGGGGCTAGTGCCACCCCATTCCCTATCTGGTCACACCCCTGTATAGATTATCAGTGTTGCTGTAAAAGACTAAACTAAAGATTCAGAAAAATGACTTAAGAGGCACCAACATTTTCTTGTTGATTGTAAGTATATCACAGCTTGAGCAGTTAAGAATATGGATGCACAGATTATTACTATCATATTAAAACAGTCACCCCTCCCCGTGAGGGAAAAGAATTCCCTGAATTTTCCTCAAAAGTGATTTAGTGGAGCTCTAAATGTGCTTAACTTTTTGTTTATAAAAATAAATAAACAAGTACATGTGTAGTTTTTTAATTACCTGGGTTCTGAGTCTGTACATATACTATAAAAAAAGAAATTTATTTTTCTTTATCATCATTTTCTGTTGTATGCAAAGGAACTCTTTATAATATTCTACTTGTATTGGTTTGCTCATCTTTGCTTTTTTTTTTTTTTTACCAAGTTTTTAACTGTAGCTGCTGTTCAAAATTATTATCATTATTATTATTGTCATTATTATGTTCAGTAATACAAGACTGGGTTCTCGCAACAACAACATAAAGCTAATGGTATTTCTGGTTTGTGCTAGCAAAATCTTTAAATATGAGTACCTTTAATATATACACACTGTGCTGTGTTTAAAACATCTCCTACTCTCCCCTACTTCTCATGTGTCCCAGTTACTCACTGCTCTGGCCCTAATCATGCATACCACTGATTACCAACTGATTCCCAGGAACACAGGTGATCCACAGAAACCATCAAAACACTAAACGCAATCTTTTGACCAAGTCAGCAACCAAAATACACAATAAAACTCATAACAACATAAAAATCTGATAATATCTGGAAATTGGGCATAATGAAAAAGCAGACTGGATAGTCCCTTTCATATATCTTTATTCAAATTAACATTTGTCTGAGGCTGTAGCAGTATGCAGTGTGCCACAGAAACCACTGGGGAGCAGCACAGAGCCATGATTCTGACCAAACATGAAGTCTGTGGTGTTGGTATTTAAGGATTTTGTATGCTCGGTAAATCGTGAATTGTTTTAACCACATAAAATTCAAATTTATGACTAATTAATGTGGCTGAACTTCATTCCCACTTCATTCACATATAATAATAGGAAGGATTATTCAGGTCTTCCTTTCAGTTTCACTGTGATGTAAATCAGTGGGCTTTATATTAATGACTGATTATGAAATAAGCCTGATATTAAATCTGGAATATTTCCTGAATTAAATTTTGGTTTTAGGTATTTACAAGTGGAAACATGAATAAAAGACAAAAAAAAGAAAAATCCGCACTTTCCTCTGAGTGATATCCTTGACAAGGTCATGATAGTGGAAAGCAGTGCTCCTCACGCATTGTTCTCTAAATGGGGTTGAGATTCATATGTAAACAATAATTCTTCCCGGGGTTATCCCACCCCACTGGGGACTTCTCCTATTTTCAGCCAAACAAAGGAAACGGACAAAAGCCTCTGTAAACATATCCTCACATAAAAACTTGCCGTTAGTGAGATGACTTCCACAGACAAGCTCTTAATCATCTTTATTAGCAGAGTGTTATAAATGATCATTGGCTATTTTCTCTCTCTTTTTTTTTTCATCTGTACTATAAATCACCTTTTTACCCATACATTATGAACCTGTCCATCTGCTGTTGTCAAAAAATAAAGATTTTTCTGGCTTTGGCAAACATTACTCACCAAGGATCAAATCGCAGCAGGGCCTTTGATGAAGGCTTCACTTTCCTGCCTGCGTTAAAACTGGAGCATCAGATTACAGCTGCACTCACAGGTTTTGTGCTTCAGCCAAGATTGTGTGATTTAGATGTCTGTTTGTTGAGTCTGGGTGTTTCAGGCTGATCAGATAGATGTGGCTCTATCAGGCATATCTAAGTTTGGCATGTGGTCCTGAGCCATTAAAAGTTTCTGGGCATGGTGACCTGAAGAAATCATTCGCAAAACTCATGAGGGTTGCACAGAAACTTGTGGTCTTATGGCAAGGATAAGAAAGTTCATTGATGTTTAACAAAGAGTGATTTTGATACCAAATTTGAAGAAAACCAGCAGCCATGTATTTCCACACACCGGTGAGAGATATTTAGTTTACTCTTGCATCTTTAAGAAAGAATTGTACTGAATGCACAGTATACTGGCTAAATAGGTCATCTGCTGGGTGGGATTTGTAAAAAAAAAAAAAAAGAAAAAAAAAAGCAGGATACATGGCCATCTGATCTTGTTTTGCTCTGGCTTCATATTGTATTTCAGTACTACCTTATCAGAAAGGCAGGGGGGATAGCAAACGTGCAGCAAGCTGTGTAGGGCTGTGAGTCTGGATCTGAGTCTGACACATTAAACCACAGAGCAGGATGTGCCTGAACCAAGTGACATACATTACATGTGTTAGATGATGGTAACAATATTAGGGGGAGGAAGGGAATAACAATCAAAGCATATAATGTTTCAACAAGCTCATGCAAAAAAAAAAAGAAAAAGACAATGAATATATCTAACGCTTTGATATACAGTCATAGTAAAAAAGAAAGTACACTCTCTGTAAGTTTTTTTGTGTCAGGACAGTACAACAAATGACTCTGGTCCTAAGCAGGTGTAAAAATAGGTAACTACAACACCAGATGAACTACAAAACATGACATATTACAACGTGTCATCATTTGTTTAACAAAAACTGAGACAAAATGCCAAAGCAGGAGGTAAAAAACTGAGTACCCGCTTACTGTTTCCATATGGATTAAAAGGGTGCCAGGTGCTGGTAATTAAATGCAACTGATTAATTGCTCACCAGTGAGTCTTAGCACCTCTATAAAAGCAGAAGTTTTGGTTTGTTGGTCTGGAGCATTCAGGTGTGGGTTAGCAAAATGCCAAGGAGGAAAGATCTTATAGCAGCGATCAATCAGGGAGTGGTTATAAGGTCGTTACCAAACTATTTGAAGTCCATCATTCTACAAGTGAGAAGGATTATTCACAACTGGAAAACACTGAAGACTGTTGCCAATCTTGACAGCAGTGAACATCCCAGCAAACTGACCCCAAGGTCAGACTGTACAATGCTCAAAGAAACTGTAAAAAAAGAGCTACATGTCAGACTCTACAGTTGGCAAGTTAAATGTTAAAGTTCATGACAGTACAATTAGAAAAAGACTGAACGAGTATGGTTTGTTTGGAAGGGTTTCTAAAAAAAAAAGAGCATGGCAGCACAGGTTAGATTTGCAAAGCTATATCTGAAGAAACCACAAGACTTCTGGAACAATAGACAGACAAGAAACACAAGTGGAGATGTTTGAATATAATGTATTGAACCACGTTTAGTGAGAGCCAAACAGCAGATCATGCACGATGGTGCAGGGGTGATTTAGGCGTGTTTTGTAGCCACAGAACCTGGGTATCTTGCAGCAGTTGAGTCGACAATGAACTCCTCTGTATACCAAAGTATTCTAGTGTCAAATGTGAGGCCATCTGTGTGACAGCTAAACCTTGGCTGAAAATGGGTCATGCAACAGGCCAATGATCCCAAGCACAGCAGCAAATCTACAAAAAGAACGTCTGAAAAAGAAAAGAATCAAGGTTTTGCAAACCTCAGTGAACTGATGCCTTGTTGTAAAGAAGAGTGGGCCAAAATTCCTCTACATCGATGTGAGAGACTGATGAAGTCAAACAGAAAAAGAAATATCATTGAAAGTTATTGCTGCTTCTACAAGCTATTAGATCATAGGGATGTATTTAGTTATTCACACAATGCATCTTAATTTTGTTTTTGTCTTTATTATGAGCCATGAGATATATGAATTTCCCTCTGGGATCAATAAAGTTATACTCATTTTATTTTTATTACAGAACTAGTGGCACAGTGTAATATGTCGTGTTACTCTCAGTTTGTATTTACTTAATTGAAAGAGTGTTTACATTCATGATTTACTTCAACATGACTGTGTATGCATATTTCTTATTAAATGTAATCTATTATCATTTTACCCAGGCTGTTTGGTTGATACAAATAATTGTAAATCAAAAATAATACCTGGAATTTTTTTTTCTCCACAAAATCTTTTTTTTTTTTTCACCAGAAACTGGACTGTAAAAACAAACCAAATCAATAAAAATGGTGAAACTCGGTTTGGGTTTACTCTAGTCCAGGATTTATTTAAAGGCTCTTAAAACTAAAAATGTTAACACTACAATTAAAAATATTGCCAGAGCCAGAGATCAGTCAGAGAGTTTCAGAGTTGTGGACAGTGGGCAGAGACAGGAAATCTGAGAAGGGAGAGCAGGGCTGACATGCAGTGAATGCTTCACTTGGCCGGGAATTGAACGCTTGATGCTCACGACATTTGGGCTCAGGTGATATGACCACTGACCACAGTTCAATCACACAGTTCTCTTTATTTATACCAAACAATAGAAATCATCCCTTTGGTAACATATGTTACCACAGGGATGGCCATCAACACAACTTCCCTTTCCACTCATGATGCCAGGACTTCCCAGATATCCCCACTCAGGACTCTAATTCCCACTAATGGGAAATAGTTTAGAATTTATATAGCGTTTTTCTACTCTGAGCACTCAAAGTGCTCTTTTACCATAGGCCACATTCATGCTGCACTTTATCCTATGCCTTCAAGCACTTTCTAACCATCATGCACACTCTGTGGGCAACTTGGAGGTCAGAACACTTCGAGATGCAGACCGGGTGGACTGGTGGATGACCTGCTTTACCTTCTAAGTAAAGCCATGTACTGAAACCTGTGCTACATGAAAAAGTTTTGCTAATTAAAAATGACTCATTCAGAGATTTAATGCTTCACTTGTAAAGCTGTTGTTTGACACAGGCTGCGGTTGTTAGCATTAAAAGAGAGTATTTAATAATTTACCCATTGTTAAAGCTTGTGACTAATATACTTCTAATAATTTGTATCCAATATATTTTTTCAAAGTGTTTCTGAGACGCCAGGAAAAGTAATGTCCTATTTAGAAAATTTCTGTTTCAGGGAACTGCAAGAGCATGAATTTTATAAGCAACTTTCAGCATAAAGCAATCTTAAGAAGGTGACTGTTTCAAGGCCCTTTAGACACCACTGAAGGTGCTTTTAATTCCACATCTGTTTGTTTGTCATCACTCAGAGAAAGGAATGAAGACAGCAGGGTACAGAAAAGTTTATTTCTGCTTATCTAAAAAACAATGAAACTATTTGTTTTGCAATATTTTGCCTTTATTTTCCTCTACAGGAAAGGCACAAATGGAAAAGAAATAATAAGAATGAAAAATAGAAAATTGTTGTCACATTGTTCATAAACTACAGCAAACCAGACTTACATCGATTGTTTGTCAAATTAGTCACAAATCGGATTAATTTTTAAGCAATTTCTTCTCTGTGCTTTGCTCACGGGTATTTTACAGTCTGCCAATAATCCAATATATCAACTTTCCTATTAACCAATTCCATGACAGCATCAAAACCGAGCATGCTGTAAAATATGGCATGATGGCATATATTGTAAAGCTTATCGATTTCCTTTATTTATATCTACAAACACATTAGGACAGAGTGAGCCACATATTTGCACAGGGTGAAATGTTCTGTGATCACAGTGAAAATGGGCAGATCTGCTGCTAATACCCACTAAACACCAAATCCAATAATCAAAATATTCCCTAAAAAAATGCTGTAGTTACAGCTGTCATGGAAAATTATGCTTGCTTGTATTTTAAGTTGTGTTTCCATATTTGTGACCCATCTGTATAAATTCATGCTTTCCACAGCATCCACAGGCTTGGACTGAGCTCAGCAGCACCACAGAAGGCTCCAGCAACACTCTTTTACACCTCTTTAAATATGAGTAGATCATTTTAAAGGTCAAGGAACTTACAATCTTCAGAAGAAGTTTTTTGTGTTCTGCTACAAGTGCAACGTAATAATGTTTTGTTAGATGGACTGCAGCAAAATCCAAGGTGAGCAGGTTATCTCAAGCCAGAGAAACACGGTGTAAAAGCACATGCAAGAGTCCACTTTTTCCTTCTGCAAGGAGGCTGAAAGCACTGTGCTGTAGCTGTATACACCACTGAATGCCTTTACTCTAAGTGATGTCTTGTGCATCACAATTACCCACACACAGCCCTGCATCAGACCGTGAGTTGACTTTTATGTTGATGTGAATGTGGGCCGCAGCAGGAGCCGATGACAGCTTAATTCCTGAGCTGGGCCCCCCCCTGCTGAGGCTCATCGTTTGTGTGATCTGACAGACAGGGATCAGACTGTGGAGAGATGAGTGGGAACCCTCTGAGTACGCTCAGGTTTCTTGGCATGGTGAAAAGATTTGTCCAGTCCATTCAAATCTGATGGAGTTTCCCATATTCTGCACCGCAGCTGGTTTTTGTTGAGGTATCTTTCTCATCTGTGCGCACACAAGAGATACATGTGAGGCTGACGCTGTGTTTAGTTTAGGTACTCGGTGCCACCAGAGCTGCATGCCACAGAGGCGAACCTTTCTCTCATCGCAAACCAGGTGAAGAGGGGTTCCAGCCAATTACTTTGGAAAAGGCAGGAGACAGGTAAACAGGTGTGGAAAAATAATAGATGTGGGGGTGGACAGAGGGGGGGTTGGGGAGTTGGACGAAATGAGCCGCAAAGAGGGGTGACCTCAGTTTAAAAGGGGTTGGGTAATGGAGGCATTAGGCCAACATGAGCAACTGAGGTAAAAGGGTGCAGAGGGAGCAGGACAAGAAGGATTAGGGGACGTGGGGAAAGAAGGCTGAACTACTTTGATAGAGGTCAGAGCGTGGAGCAGTCAGGAAACAAGGCATTGTTTTTGAACATCTAATTCTGAGATAAGTGCTGTTTTTTAACACGTACCTGAGGAATGTGGTTAATGCAGTGCTGACCTTCTGAAGATGACAGCGGACAAACCTCTCTCAGGCGCAGAAATGACACGAATGGGTTTTATCCTCCTGCTGATGAGTAACGCCGCGTCAGTCTCCACACAGTTTAATGGATACAACTGCGATGCCAACTACCACAGCAGGTTTCCAGGTGAGAGTCCTCCACAACAGGTTCTCTCTTTGTCGTCTACACACATCTGCCAACAGGTGTGGAACCCCGGTAGATCTGTGAGCAGCAAAAGTAGCAGCCACATTAAAATTAGCATTAATACTTCTGGTAAATTGATGATAAAATTTCTTTCCCTATCTATCTATCTATCTATCTATCTATCTATCTATCTATCTATCTATCTATCTATCTATCTATCTATCTATCTATCTATCTATCTATCTATCTATCTATCTATCTATCTAAGCTGGGAAGCTTCATGAATAATAATAAAAAAAAACGTGAAACATGTAAATAATTTAATCCATCGAATATTTTAATTAGAATGTTTATGGCCCTATTATGACAAACATTTCCTGGATAAGGACATATTTTGAGGCAATCTCCTGCTATGATCTACAAAATAACGCTAGATTGATTTGCTTGATTGGTTTTGCCTCCACAGAGCTCTGTTAGTAATTTCATACTTGCGTGAAAATTCCCATACAAAAGTGAATAAAAATCTTAATTACAAAAATTTGTAACTTCTGCCTTGCATGAACCAGCATGATGCTGCAAATCTTGATTTTTATCTTTGCGCCCATCAAACACAAAACTTGAGGCTCACACTTGGGTATGTGCCATCTGTTTAGGAGTCCAAAAAGTAATTTTTGAGCAGCAGCCATTCTGGAAACACACACGGAGTGGTTATGATTTCAATTATCACAGTTACATTGTCAGCTTTTCTCTCTGAACCTCCTTCTCCCGTCTTCCTCCAGGCGAAAGGGACATCAGCGTGTACTGCGGGGTTCAGACCATCACCTTGAAGATCAACTTCTGTCCTGTTCTCTTCTCCGGCTACACCGATGCAGATTTGGCCCTCAACAGCCATCACAGCGAAGCCCAGTGTCGTGGCTTCATCAACAACAACACCTTCCCCACAGCACTTCTGTTCAGCATCAGCCTCAGCACTCTGGAGGCCTGTGGCAACAGTCTAGTGGTAAAGAATACTCGAGCACTGAACATGGCTTTATTCTAATCAATAATCAACTTCATCATGTTGTGTATTGACTTTGGCAGAAACCAAAGCGACTGGCTGATGTTTCTCTCTCTGCAGGTCAGCACAGCCTACGGGCCCACTGCCTATGGGAATATTTCTCTGGTACAAATTGGGAATATATCAGGCTACATCGACACCCCTGACCCACCGACTATAATCAGCTATCTGCCTGGTTTGTTGTATAAATTCAGTTGCAGTTACCCGCTGGAGTACCTGGTCAATAACTCACAGCTGGCATCGTGAGTTGCTGCCAAAATATCCATCAGTGTCCAAAAGAGATCTGCACCTTGCAGGAGTTGCTTTGCAAAGTTAATCCTGAAAGGCTGGCTTTAAGATATATTCATTTAATTAGATTCACTTATTGCTTTCAAAAACTGTGCTAACAATTAAATTCCCAGTTTAAAAGCTTCAGTGACTTTGTGCCTCGCAGTATTTTTTGAAACCATTTATTTTATTATTCACATCTATTATTCACATCTATTATTCTCTGACCTTCGTAAATCAGACAAGTATATAAATAAAAGCACAGCTGATTTATAACTGTACTAAATCGAAACCTCTGCTCCGGAAATGTTATTTATTAAGCTAAGGCTCACAAAGGCTCCGTCTCTCCACAGATCTTCTGCAGCTGTGTCTGTCAAAGACAGCAACGGCACTTTTGTGAGCACGCTCAGTATGATCCTATACAACGTGAGTACAAAGCAGCGCTGAAATAAAAATATGTTTCCATTTCTAGCTAAAGAAGTGCAGAGGAATTTGTATGAAACAAAATAGAAAGCGTTATTCTAGCCATTAGAATTGGCACGTGACTGGATAAGCATGTTTGTTTTGTTTTTAGTGACTCGGTTTGATGTTCATATAACATCTTTTAATGTCTTTTAATTACCTGTGCTTAGTATTTTCACCGTTTTCAACCAACTCCATGAAAACAACAAAACCAAGTGACAGTAAGCAGCTGGTTTTCTGTAATAGCCCTTGTATTTTTCCACAAACAACAATAGTCCACAAAAGGTTTGCTATGTAATCCTGTTTAAAATCACACTGCTTATAATACGCTGTAGTTACTTTAAACAAAATAATCTCTGTGTTGCATATAAATGTGCTCCTCCTACCAATTTGTCTTACATATTCTTGTTTGGCTACAGGCCTGTGCAAAAATTGCTCCAGACAGCAGAAAGATAACAAAGCTATAGAATAACACCTGCTATGTAAAGACTGATTCAGTGTCTTAATTTGTATTATGTCATGTTTTGAGTGAATAATCAACTTTTTTTTCCTTTTTCTTTTTTCTCCAGGATTCAGCATACAATCAGCCTCTCTCTATCCCCACGGCTGGACTGGCTCTGAAAACCAGAGTATTTGCTGCTGTGAAAGCCACAAACTTAGACAAACGGTATCACACAAAACCCAGCTATTCACTATTGAATTTCCATAATTTTCACGTCATAGATGTGCAAGACTCTTTACCATAACAAACCTATTACTGCAGCAGAAAGGATATTTTAAATATAGTTCTCCACAGGATCTTTCCCACTATCATTTTTACAGATTTAGTCCTCTTTTATTTTCTTTGCCTACATTCATTATGCTATTATGTTATTATTCTTCATGAAGGCGCCAGGCTGCAGTTTTCTCATGTGCAGTTAGATCTCTATCCTCCATCCCATCTCACAGTTTTGTCCCTTTGCAGGTGGAACATTTTGATGGACTACTGTTACACAACCCCCTCAGGGAATCCTAATGATGAACTCCGCTATGACCTTTTCTTTGGGTAAATCTTGCGTTTTTTTTGTGTGTTTTTTTCTTTTTTCTAAAAGAAAAACCACAAAAGGGAGTCATTACCTATTCAGGTTCTCCACATGGCTTATCCTCATTGAATGCCACGTTTTTTCTTCCTAAAGAGTGGTTAAGGGTACTCATAGACATTAAATCTAGCATTTCTGCTGGGTCTGAATATATGTATCTGTTTCCATACAGTTGCTATAAAGATCCCCAGACGACAGTTTTGGAGAATGGGAAGAGCCAGATGGGCCGTTTTTCCTTTGAGGTTTTCCGTTTTGTTAAACACAGACACCAGAAGATGTCGACTGTGTTTTTGCACTGCGTCACCAAGCTTTGCCGGGCCGATGATTGCATAATGTTAATGCCTGTAAGACTGAAAATCTCAGTTTGTGACTCACCACCTGTTTCCTCACCTTATTGAGGACTGAAATCTGACGATGTGATTGGCAGATCTGTGGGCGGCGACGCAAAAGGGATGAAGAGGAGACCCCTGATTCTATGGCAGCAGCATCAGGGAACGCCATCCTCTCTGCCGGTCCAATCATCACCAGGAGTGGTATGAACTATAAACCGACTTTTACTGGAACAGTTGTGAGAGACATGCTGCTTTGCTTTCCTGCTGAGAGTGCAGCTAGCCACTCAAAATAAGAAGCTACACCCTGAAATGTCAAACTACTAATTTAAAGCTGATTTCAATTAAGACCACTGAAGTAAAAATGAATCCAATAAGCGCTTTAAATATTGCTTTACAGATGAAACTCCTGTCAACAACTCCCAGCTCGGTAAGTGCCATTATGCAGTGTTACGAAACATAAAAGGGTGAAAACTATTATGACAGCAGATTCCCTTTGAAATGACTGTTTACAGCAAACCCTCCTGCAAGGAGGCTCAGGCTCAGCCTGTGGTAAAAACCACATCTGAGAGCTTGTTTTCAGTTTTCTTTCCCTTTCCATCTTCCAGCCTCTGGAGAACTCTCCCAGCCAATGAACCCAGTGACCAGTGCTCTGATTTCAGGTGTGGTCATCCTGGGTGTGGTCAGTGTGTGCTTCTTCCTGCTGTTGCTTCGCTTCCTGCTGAAGCCCACCCTCCTGACGACAGCAGCAGCCTCAGGTGTTTGGAATCCAAGCTTTAAATAAACATCTGCATGTTGTGCAACATGTGTATCGTTTAAGGTGTTGTATATTTATTGCGTTCAATACCTCAGAATGTTTCATCTTTTATGGGTTTGCATAATAATCGTTTAGAAACTCTTGCATTTAATGACTCCATATTTTTAACAAGTCCTTTTTTCCCCCCTTTCTTTCCATTTTTGTAACCAGTATATATAAAATTACAGATTAGAGACACAATTGTTTTGTTTGGTCTTTGTTTTCCAGTAAAATGTTATAGTATTCAAACCCTGTACAATATCAAAAGGAAATAGTGAGTGAATTCAAGCAGGTGTGTTTCTTGGTCTGTGTTTGAATTCAGCTTCCAGTTTTTGTTTGCGTTCTCAAGTTTTAAATATATGTTTGTGGTGGATATAAATTTATTTTAAAAAAAGTTTGACTTGAAAATAAAAATGTTAAAAAAGGCAACTAAAATGATCATTTCAAGATTAATTAAAAAAAGTGTCTACTTTATTTGGCCTGGGTGCTCCTAGGATTACACTCTTCTGGACAGAGACCTGTGATGTTGTCCCTGGGATCTGCTGGAGACACTGTTTTGGGGTTACAGCTCCTAATACTCCCATCACCACTGGGACCACTCAGTCTCTGATACTTCTCTGCTTTCTCATGCTCCCTCTAACTGATGTTGCTGTCTGCTGAAAATTCCACATGTATCAAAACTGTGGTTTGTACATGTGAATGCATGTGTGTGTGTGTGTGTGTGTGTGTGTGTGTGTGTGTGTGTGTGTGTGTGTGTGTGTGTGTGTGTGTGTGTGTGTGTGTGTGT
>VVHJ01025136.1:1110-16004 GCA_015107715.1 Tylochromis polylepis
AAAAAAATATGGTTTTTTTTTTTTTTTTTTTTTTTTTTAAGCTGCTTGGTACCGCCCTCCACAACAGTCCCAGTTTCTTTTTCCCTTGGGTAGATTAGCCGGCCACCCCTGCCCTTTGGGATGTTTCAGTAATTGTGGCCGGTTTGTTGTCTTGGGCTAAAAGATGGATGCTCAATCTGCTTCATTTTCTGAGTCTTTTTTGCTTTTGCTTTTGCTTTTTTTTCTTTTTTTTTTTGTCATTGGACACAATCCCACTGCCACCCAGGCCTCACATTTTTAACCACTGTCACATCTTAAGGAACACTGTAGAAAAGGTAGCCATTCTCTGGCCTAACCTCTGACATTATTCTTAAAGTTTCCCCGTGTGGAAGTTCTCCTGCTTTTTCCTTTAGCACACAATTCAGAATTATTGTGTCATGAATGTCACGAACATTCACACTGTATTTACGAACAAAATTGGCCATTACTAAAGAACACATGTTTATTCATAATGGCGAAAGAGGGCCATTGTCTGTATTGTACACGTGGTCTCACTGTTGGAATCAATCCGTTGGTTTTATGAGGAGAAAGCTTCCTGGAGCTCCTTAATTTCTTAACTTTTTTTTTTTTTTTTTTAATTGTTGCACTGCTTTTTCTAAAATGGCTTTAATGAGAAGGAAGTGCAGCCAAACTGTTAATTTTATTCATTTCTTTATTTTTTCCCCTTTCAGATTCCACCTTTTTCCCCGGTCGCTGTGCTGATATCTTCGTCCGTGGAAAGAATGTTGGGCGTCTTGGAGTGCTCCATCCAGATGTCATCAATCGCTTTGAGCTGACAATGCCCTGCTCCGCCCTGGAGATGGACATCGAACCCTTCCTGTGATTTCACCTTCCTAAACCTAAAACCATATATAGCTGTTTGTTTGGTGTATGTTGCGGAGGTGTGCTGCCGATGATTGTTTTAGTTGGTGAATCAGGAGACCAGACTGTGCAGGACTGTGTGGAAACATTGTTTTATATAAGAGTAATAGGGCTGTTTTTACTGAAGCCAGAAGAATTAAAAATTAACAAGACTCTATTGTGTTTGTAGCATGTGTTTGTGCATCTGTGTGTGGACTTGTGCATTCATGCCTGATCTTAATTTAGCCTATTTGTGCCTTGGGGTTTGTGCATGGTAATTAAACTCAGTGACTCATTACCTGTTGCTCTGTTGCCTTGGTTCTTCCAGTGGCCACACTGCTGAAACTCTTCTCACACATGACGTTCCCATGAAAGAAGTCGTCAAGCACAGGTTCCTCACACGAGATGAATCCCAGCAGACCGCCCGCTCCCGCCCAACTTCCACAAAAACTGTGTTTGGTGACGTGAGCACACAAATGGGCCTCGAAGCTCTCAATGATTTTCTGGCTGACAAAAGCTACATCGAGGGCTTTGTGGCATCCCAAGCTGACATGATCGTGTTTGACGCCATCCCCTCTCCTCCCTCACCGGCGCTCTGCCACCTCTGGCGCTGGTACAACCACATAAAGTCTTTCCAGACAGACAGAGCTTGTCTTCCATCAGCCAAGAGTCGGTATGTCCTCCCAGCTACTCCCCCGGCCACGCCAAACGATGCCAGCGACGAGGAAGACATCGACCTTTTTGGGTCAGACGACGAGGCAGAGAGCGCAGAAGCGGCCAGAATCAAGGAGCAGCGTCTCGCCGAGTATGCAGCCAAGAAATCCAAGAACCCAGCTCTTGTCGCCAAGTCCTCCATCCTGCTTGACGTCAAGCCCTGGGATGACGAGACGGACATGTCCAAGCTGGAGGAGTGCGTCCGCAGCGTCAGCATGGATGGGCTGCTGTGGGGGCAGTCCAAGCTGGTGCCAGTGGGTTACGGCATCAAGAAGCTCCAGATAGGATGTGTGGTGGAGGACGATAAAGTGGGCACTGATATGTTGGAGGAAGCCATCACCGCCTTCGAGGAATATGTTCAGTCTGTGGATGTGGCTGCTTTCAATAAGATCTGAATCACTGAGACAGAATGGCGCCGTCTGAGATTTTGTGGTCTTGGTGTAAGCTAGGTGATAAAATGCAATGTTCAGTTAATATTCCAATATCCCTGTATTAAAACAGCTAACGCTCAGGTGCTTCATTTCTTTATCCTTTGATACAAGTCCAAAAGGGTTTTGCCTTCAGATACAATTAAAGCCATTCAAACTTCTGACTTGAGTGCTCTGAATCTTTGTTTTTTCCACATATCATCTGCACCTGTTTATACAATACTAGCAAATGAAAGAGAAATTTGTGAAGCCAGTGGACTCCTGTATGAAAAGTCATGCAGACAACAATCCGCCCTGTAAATGAAGTCTGACAAGTGCGCTCACATTCCTTTAAACTCTACTGCAGCAAAGGGAATTTAACTGCTTCATTCCTGCATTAGACAAAGTAACCAGGCCAGCATGGTGTAACAGATGGCATGCTCCAACCTGCTGAGAGGACAAAGGCAGGTTTGGCTGAAATTAACTTGTCAGGATTCAGTTAACCTGGATTTGGTATGAGCTAATCACGCTCAAGGTGTGGTTCTCCCATTTGAGGAAGTAACAAGAAACTTGGACCTGTGTGCTCTGAAATGGAAAAAACATGTTCAGAACATGAAACCAAGCTTTTAAACAAAAACTTTTATGTAAGCAAGATGTTTTATTTTCTTTCAGCTCAGTTACAGGTCAGTCACAAGTACACAATTGTGAATCATTCCCTCTGAGGACTTTTTCTGAAAATCTTGAAATGCACTTAAAAAAAGAAAAAAAAGAACATTGAGATAAATATGAGGTTCAGATCAATATAGATCAGTCAGGTCATAGTAGTCCCAAAAAAAGGAAAATTCTGTTGGCCAATATAGAATTAACCAGCCCAACAGATGTGTATGTGGCAAACTTAGAAGGAACTTCAATCTCTTTTCTCCTTCTAGCATTGGTGTCACCTTTTGATACTTTGTACCATGAATACAACAGGTGCAGGCTCACCGTTTTCACTATCTGCCGAGTTGCCAGCAGTGTTACAGCACCCACCAGAAAGCGGCCAGTGCCTAGTGCCAGTACGCTCACTGTCAGCCTGGGCAAAGGTACAGGTAACATCCCCTCAGGCTCAAACGTCTGCCCCAGCTGCTGATTCACCCAGTAGCCCGCTGAGGCCCCGGCGCACGTTCCCAGAATGGTAGTTGTATCCCCCCGTGTGGTGCTGTAATGGTCCAGCTCTGGGTATATGTAGCAGAGGAAGTAGAACAGTACTAGCACTACAATGGGGGAGATGGGGCTGTTGAGCTGGAAGTGGTCCATTGTTTCCCAGTAGGGATAGGTGCCCCCTAACAGCACGGCAGAGATCAAGATCCCACAGATCACATCCTGGAGGCAGAAAAAGGAGAATTGTTTACAAACTGAATTCCTAAAAAGATGGGATGCTGCAATGCATCTGCATATCTCATCAACCCGTATTTTATTCCCAACAGAGCACAGGAAACATATCAAATGTCTGAACTGTGACATTTCTCTATTTTAAGAAAATATTAGCTCATGTTGAATTTGATAGCAGCAACATGTTTCTGAAAAATTGGGACAAAAACCAAGAAAAGTGGTACTAAAACGAAACAGCTGTAGGAACATTTTGCAGCTAATTAGGTTGCTTGGCAACAGATCAGTAACATGATTGATTATAAGAAGAGCGTCTTAGAGAGGCAGAGTTTCACCAGTCTGCAGTAAACTACAAATTTCAGAATATTGTTCATCAGACTTTGACTATCTCATCATTTACAGTACATAAAATCATTAAAAGATTCTGGAGAAATCTCTGTGTGCAAGGGACAAGGTGGAAAATCAATATAGGCTGCCTGTTTTCATCAGGCATCCATCATCCTCACACAGCACTGCACTAAAAACAGTCATGATTCTGTCATGGAAATCAGTGCATGGGCTTGGGAACACAAGTCTTTTCTGGACAAAAATGGTATTTAAAATGGACCGAGGAAAAGAAGAAGACTGCTCTGTGGACAGATAAATTGCAATTTGATATTCTTTTTGGAAAACATGGGACCATCTGGCTTGTTATCAGCACTCAGTTAAAAAGCTCTGATCGGATGGAGGTGCATTACTGCACCTGGCAGTAATGCACATCTGGAAAGCTTGCACATCTGGAAAGGCACCATCAGTCTTCAAAGGTAAATGCAGGTTTTAGAGCAACACGTCTTCCCATCCAGACAATGTTTTTTTTCAGGGAGGGTCTTGAATATTTCGGCACGACAATGATAAATCACATACTGCATTTATTATAACAGCATGGCTTTGTAGTAGAGTGTGTGTGCCAAAATAACTTGCCTGTAACATTTGGCATCAGTCCACATGAAATGAGAAATACAACACATGACTATTGAGCAGCTAAAATGCTTTATGCAATGTTACTAAAAGAAGAGGGGATACTACACAGTCCCTGTCCTAACTTCTCTGAGATGTCTTGGTGCCATCAAATTCAAAGTGAACCAATATTTTTCACATTTTCCTCAGGTTTAACGTTTGAAATGCTTTCTGTGTTCTATTGTGAATGAAATATGAGTTCATGAGATCTGTAAATCATTGCATTATGATTTTATTTACATTTTACACAGTGTTCCAACTTAAAAAAAAAAAAAAGAATTTGGTGTTGTACAACGAATGCATCAGGAATAAAACAGAAAGTTACAGGTGTTTTTATCTTGACAAAACTCAGAAAAAAAGACTTATCACCTTTGTGTCTACTCTGAAAATATGAGGCTATTGTTAGCACCCAGTTAGCTTTCCTGATAAGCTTTAAACAGGAGCACAATAGGGGTGCAGATGTATGGCTTAACAACCTACCACTACAGGCCAGTTTTGGTCATTTTGGGGGGAAATCCAGAGGAAGAGGAGCCACGTCAGTATTTACTGTAGCCATTCACATGCACTAAAGTGATACAATATCAAAATATTTACTTTGAATTTATGCAGAAAAATGACAGGAAAAAACTAAAGTTGACAGGAAAATACAAACTTTAGTGAACACATCAGACTTTTACTAACACCAAAATCAGCATGTCTGACAGCTTTAAAGGAGTCCAGGTCTCAGTCTGAGGAAAGCTCCTGTATGACAGCTCATCTGTCTGAGGTGGAGAAAAATACACACTGTAATACAGCAGTTCCTCCTATCTGTCCTGGTAATTAATAATAGATTTTAATATCAAATGAAGACACCTTTTGTCCTCTCACGTGTGTTAATATTTGTTGAATCCTGTGAATTGTTCTGCTATGGGCTGAGTCTCATTCATAACCTCTCATTCAAGACTTTATGTACACTTCTTGCAACCTAAGCAAGTAAACCTCTGTTTGTGTCCTCTGTGATGTTTCAGAGGACAGAATTGTGGAGACAGGTCTGACTCAGTAAATTAGACTGTGTGCACACCTATGCTTTTTCGTCTGGAATGAGATGTGTTTGGGCAGAAAGTGAAAGAGTGTGCTATACCCTGCAAAGAGTTGCAAATGAATTATTAAAGATTTATGGATTTCAGGCATAGGCTAGATCATATAAAACCTGACCAGGCATATGTATTATTTATGATTTGCAAGGTGCATTTATGAGGCGGTAAATCGGGGCGTAGTGTTGTAACAGTGAACGATGGGTAGTTTAACCTTCTTGTGCTACACTGTAAATAAAGATCAAAATTTACTATGGTGCTGTGCACAAATCTGAATAGTGTGGCCTCTGTCTGCCTGACCAGCGTGACATACACCACTTGAAACCATGAAAGACATGAACTACCATTCAATCTCAGCGTGACTGGATATTAGAGTCAGATGTTTTGGGAATTTTCTCTCAAGCAAAAAAGCAGATGAGCATATTTCCCTTAATCCCCATTTTCAATGGCCATGGTCTTAATAAACGTGATAAAAAATAACTGCATGAGTCATAAGTGCTGATGCTTCCCATTTAAAAAAAAGGCAGCATGAAGTGCCTGCTGAATTTTGAGTCTTGGATCAAAGCCTCAGCCGGACTACTTAACCAGACACAATGAATAATGAATCCCGTGTTGAGCTTTAATGTTTTATACTGTAGTATGTGTGCATGTGTGTGTGTGTATGTGAGTTGAGAGAATAGCTCACCAAAACCGAGTGCATGCCAGTGTAGAGGCGGCTCAGAGACACCAAGGTCGCCAGTGTCACTGCGATGATCAGGCCCACCTCGAACTGGAACTGAGGCACAAAAACACCCACGTTATCAGCAGACATCACAGCGACCGTCGAGCAAAGAGCACTCCCTGATTACGTGATAAAAGATTAAATCCATCAGCAGGATGAGGCATGCCTACAATTCTTCCTCGTGCAGTCATCTTTCAAAGAAAAAACCCAAGAATTGTTTTTATTTGGTGCTTTTTTTTCCTTCCAGTTTGCCATCAAATCATCCATTCATCAATGCTCCTCATTTGGGCGTTTAGCTCGTCTCTGCCAGTTATATATTCTGTCTAGTTGATGTACTGCCTGTCACTGCTCCTTTATTCCTCTACAGCAGGGATGTCAAACTCATTTTACATTGTGGGCCACATACAGCTCACTTTAATCTTCAGAGGGCTGGACGGGCGAAGCTTCACTTTCTGTCAGTGAAAAGAAGTTTTTACTGCACAATTAGTCCTTGAGAAATTTTAATACAAGAAAAAGAAGTGCAATTTCAACAGCATGTCTCAGTTTTTACACACGATGAATAAATCCTGCTGTAGTAAATGAAAGAAACCTCTCAGCATGACTGTTTGGGCTTAAATTGTAGAAACTAAATGTTTAAAATTACTGAAAAAATGCTGGGAGCTGATTGCCCACACTGTCCCGTGATTATAAAACAGAGAGTTTCTGTTAATTTACAGAAAATGTCCTTTTTTATGGATCCATTATAAACTGTGAAAATAACAGAAACTTTTCTTTTATTTAATTATCTTTTTCTTAATTACTTTGGTGTAGTGTAAATGGCCATGGAGGAGGTCTTTATCAGTAGAAAAAGCCGTAACACTTATGAAAGTACAGTTGAAAGTCCAAAATCTCCATCCTTCTTCACATTTTTCAAAGCTGTCAAGTGGGCCGAATTGGATTCTTTGCCAGGCCGATTCTGACCCCCAGGCCTTATGTTTGACAACCCTGCTCTACTGTCTCTCCATCTTTTACCTATAGTGGCAGGTTTTGCTTCCTTCTTGCATTTCAATAACAGTGAGAAGAGAGGCCTCCCTCCTGCCCTCTGGCTTTTTTCCTGTGTCTGTTCCTGTCATCTGCAGCTGGAAGCCTATTCGCTGCTAGTTCATGAAGAGAGGTTTTTCTTTTTTTGTTTTTTTTTTATGAATGGCCACAAAGGATGTCAGGGAGAGGAGGGGGAGAAAGAGTCACTCTGTGATTGACTGTTGAGACCTCTGACCTGCTCTGGGAGAAGTTGCCCCAAGGCCTTGTGGCTATTCAGTGGCGTCTGCAACAGCCTGCTACTCATCTATAGCGATACATGCTCTTTTCTTTCAGGGCATTCCTTGAGGAATTTCACGACACGTTTAAGGGCTCTACTGTACATGCACGTCTCTGGGCTGCTGATCTGATTTCTCTGACCCTGAGAACAGCCACTGCAACAAAGTGTGACACAGAGCTAGCCTAAACGATCCAACCACAAATCAGTCTGACAGCTCCAGAGAGTGTAAACTACTAAACTGAAGAGTTTAGCATTCTTTCAGCTCCTCAGTCAAACACACTGCGTGACTAAGACAGTCTATGATTGAGCCCCTGATTGTTTTATTGACTCAACAGAGGAGTGGGAAAGATAAAGAGAGGAAGAGTCAGGAGGAGGAGGGAGGTGGAGACGCAGACTGACAGTCATTGACTCAGCGGAGTCCATCAGAAGACCAAACAGCACCTCGACGGGTGTGGCTGATGGTGACTGATGGTGACTGCTGACCCCACCCCTCCCCACCCATTGTCCAACAGCTCAGGCACGACTCTGTGATGGACAGCTGGGCCACTCCCTTCATCCCAAACCACCATCCTCAGGATCCCAGTGACGACACTTGGATCCGAGAGAAAACGATCATTTAGCTGGGATAACTTAATACCCAATCTTATTGAGTCCATAAAATCCAATGTCAGTTTAATAGCACATCTAATTAGAAACCTAGTGTCTGAATTACAGTTCAACATCCACTTAGCCAACACTTCCCAGCTCTAATAGCAGATGAACTACATCATCTGTGGTAGGCAATGATAATGAGCAATGACTATTACAGTTTCAGTAATATTATCTCAGTAACAAATCAAGAAACAGTTTGTAGAACCACATTTAAATATTTGATTGTTGTTATATCCTGATCATCTTGTTGTGTTAGCCCTGGGATGCCCTGTCAAGGGCGTAGCCTGTGTTTCACCCAGTGACTCCAAGCTTGATGAACATTTAAGAAAAGAGATAGATGTTAGAGCCTGATGTTATTTAAGCTGGTATTTGTCAGGTTTTTCAGCGTAAGTGCAGAATGTCATAGTAAAATGCTATTTCATTTTCCTCTTTCACATAAGTCCACACATACAAGGCCTTGAATAGTCAGGCCACATCTTTTCTTAAAGACCTCATAGTCCTGTATCTCCATTACAGCACTTCGCGCTTAGACTGCAGGTTAATTTGTGGTGCCCAGGATATTTAAAAGTAGAATGGGAAGCAGAGCCTTCAGCTTTCCGGCTCCACTTCTGTGGAACCAGCTCCCAGTTTGGATTCTGGAGACAGACAACCTCTTTAATTTTAAGATTGGGCTTAAAATTTTCCTTTTTAATAAAGCATACATTTAGAGTTGGATCAGGTGACCCTGAATCCTCCCTTAATTACGCTGCAATACGCTTAGGTTGCTGGGGGCTTCCCATGATGCACTGTTTCTTCTTCCCTCACCTCTTTCACTTGCTATGTGTTTACACATCACTCTTAATCATCCGTTATTATTAATCTCTGGCTCTCTTCCACGTTGTGTGTTTTATCCTGTCTCCCTCCCCTCAACCCCACCTGTCACAGCAGATGGCCGCCCCTCCCATCGTTCTGCCGGGGTTTCTTCCTGTTAAAAGAGTTTTTTTCTTTCCACTGTCGCCAAGTGCTCACTTAATCCTCTGATTGTTTGGGTTTTATCTGTATCTTACAATATAAAGCGCCTTGAGGCAACTGTTGTTATAATTTTGTGGAATATAAATAAAATTGAATTGAACTGAAATATTTAACAAAAGTCCAAATCATGTCAGTCATGACGCTGATTATGATTTATTTATATTCCTAATGTTAAGCTACACTGAGCTTCATGCTAACACTATTATGCTAACAGTTTTAATGTTCAGAGTTTATAAATGTATCCACTAGTTACCTGACACTTTTTACACTGGAATTGAAAAAAAATGGGAATTAATGTAAATTTTATACTGATCCTAAATGACCTATCTACAGCTCTCACTGAAGCCAAATGATAATAACAGGCAAGTTCTGAAATTTGAGTTTACTGCTCAGTGTTGTGTGGAACAGGTTCACCATCATAGCGGTAGACACACCTTGGTTAAATAAAACCAGTGATAGAAATATCGAAGTTTAAGTTACAGTTTATCACAGACATACACTGTACTGACTAAAGTGTTGGGCCACACATCTTATCTCTGAATTCACGTGTTTAGTCTCACTGACACATTTGTGAAAGTATGGGTCGTTCTAAAGAGCTCACTGAATTCAAGCATGATAGTGTAATAGGATATCAGCATTGAAACAAGTCACTGTGTGAAATTTCTGCTCTCCTAGATATTCCTCAATCAACTGTTAGCAGGATAACCGCAACTTCAAAGTGCCAAACATTCTCTGCTGTTAACACCAGCACAAAAACTGTGTGCTGGGAGCTTCATGGCATGGATTTCTATGACCGAGCAGCTCCTGTAGGTGTAATGTGTAGCAGTTCAATCCTTTTGTCTAAATAGTGTAATTTTAGGCAGCAAATGTTATGGCAATCCATCCAGCAGATGTTGATACGTTTCCCTCAAAGCTGCAGTGTCATGCAAAGCCAATAAATTGTTGGTGACATACTTCAGTTTTGTACAGACAGACACTGTAATGAAGCTCCAGATGGACATGGCTGAAGTGTAATGTATATTGACTGTAGTGACTTTGGGGTCTGACAAGTGAAGCTAAACTGGCTTTCTTGCCAGCAGGGGACAACTGATGTGGTTGCAAAATGAAGTCCTGTTGTATACAAGTCTATGTAAAAAAAAATATGATTTGGTTTCCTGATGAGCCTCAACACTTGTTGAACAGAACATGACATTATTTTGTAAATTATGGCCCCATAGAGCCCATAGTGTGATAGCAAGGGTGAAATGTTTACTGGTTGATAGCTTTGTCCTGATTGTTGCTGTGACTCATTTTGGATCTAAGCCAGCTTCATTTGCTGGTGGAGATTCTGGGATGATGTCGAAAACTCAGGAAAGTGAATCTGAGCCAGTTTGGAACAGGTATCATTAAGCTTGCTTGCTGTGTTTCATGTTTCTCCTGAATGCTCACCTGTATTCTGGAGGTGGCGCTTAGTAAAAGTGTGAAGGAGATGGCAGTTGCTGCCATAGCGTGGGTGGAGGGCAGTCCGTATTCTGCATCCACACGCGTCTCCAGCTTGACAACAGGGGGAGAGAAAGGGCGAGGCAGCTTCAGGATGTCCTTCATCACCTGGCCGATGTACATCACTAACTGCAAACGATAGAGAAGCACAGCTTTAGTAGTGCACTATGGTACCGTGTTGTTGGCTTCAAATGGTATATATCTGCCATCCCTTCTTCCATGGTGCATTATTACAATAAAGCAATAAGAAAGGGCTGCAGAAGTGTACTAAAGTATGCTGGCCACAAAAGCAGAAATTAGATGATAAAATAATGCAAAGAGGAAGTAAGGATCCCACTTTAAAGCTAACCACACAATCTCATAAATAAGTAATCATCGTCCCCACTCAAAAAAGAAAAACTGCCCAAGAGCAGAGACTTACACTTGTATAAAGTGCAGATGCTGCAGTAGTATGGTAACAAAATCTACTGCAAGAAACAGAGGACTGAAGAAAGTAGAGCTTGCTGATGCAGCGTCTCCAGCTGGTATGGTGAGACAGAGGGATTCTGACACAATGACACAGTCGGCGCGAGGTGTGCACACGTGCTGTGGGGGTGTACCAATGTGTGTGTCCTGCCAAATGTGCTGTCTATTCTCTTTCATGAGATCCCCAGTGGCCCTCGATGGGGCAGCCTGCTCCAGCTCCGGGTTTATTTAAAGCTCTGCCTTGTATATTTAATGAATGGCTGTCTTAGCAAGAAGCAGGGAGGCTAGTTCATGGAGAGGGAGATAGGATACTAATGTGTGTGTTTAAGGGAGAGAATAGAGAGGTTGTTATTACCATCTCCACTGACACCGTAATCAGGAAATGCTTGTTACCATGGCAAATGATATAAGAGCACATCTTCTGACCCGCTGTTAGTGCAGCAACTATTTAGAGAAACAGATGCAGATAGACACCGAGAAAAATGATAGGACCAATTGTGTGAGGACCCTGAACATCCGTCCCAGTCTTAAACAAAATAAATTAATGTGCTGGATGAGGCTGAAATCAGAGCTCGTACTAATAAAACCTCTTCTTGAGGGTTGCTGTGTTCATAGGTGGGATAGAAAGAGTCTTTCCCACAGAGAGAGCACATCATTGTCTGGTTCATCATTGCGACACAGACATGTACACTTTAGCCAAGAGTTAGATGAGAATATTGATACTGTCATTTCTGCCTTTCAGGCACAAAGCTGAACCAGTAAATTTAGCTGAGGTTGAAAGCTGGAAGAAATAGTTACTGAGATTGCTAGGTAAAATTGGTTGCAAAGCTAGTGCTGGTCACTTAAAGATTATAGCAGTCACCCGTAGTCAAATTGTCTGCAAACACTCACTAACTAACTACCGAGTGGCAGTGAAACTTGAGAAAGGGAAATGGAAACCAGAAACAAAGAAAGTCTGCCTTCAAAGTAAACGTTGTACTTAACTGCCAAAACCAACCAGTCCCTAGAAATGGGGTAAGTAGGTAAGTGTTTACTGACATCACAAATCAAGTGCTTAATAGAGACATTTTCATATAATCAGAAGAAAGAATGCAGATTCAAGGCACTTCTGCATTGGAGAATTGCATTGGATGGGGACAGTATCTCTCACGGTGAACTCTGGTGCCAAACCAGAGTTCACAAACCTCTTTATGTTTTCCTTATGCCAAACCATTCTGTCCCTTCTCTCCCTGTCCTCTGGTCATGACTGAATATGAAGTTTGTTATTGCAATATTTGCATCTACACTGACTGTACCCACACAAACCGAGACAGACAGAATAATTGGCTCCAGGAGGTGAACAATAAACTGAGGTCAGACAATGGCAAACCCGACCCCTTTCATACATCACAACTGTGTATTCAAGCAGTAGTCCATACTAGTCTGCACCCCCACTGTCTGCCTTCACACAATGAATCTGCATACCAGTTCAAGTGCTTGCATGATACGATACCCGTCCACCACCCTCTGAACTCACCATCCACACAAACATCACATTCAGCTGCCTCCAGTGAAGCTGTCACCCCAGTGTCTCATCGCAACGGTCACATCAAACGGGCTGACCCAGGGACAGTCTGGCCACATTAGGGGAAGAGTTAAAGATAGCTCACACATGCTCTGAGTGATCCTGTGAATAAGTATATTGATCGAGGCCAGAGCAGCTTTGGACTTTGATCTGTCAACATGTAGATGAGACTCTGTACATGTGTGCGTACATGTGTATGTGTCGGTGTGTGTACACGTTTAGACACCTTTGTGAGGACAGAAAGTTGGCATGTCACTAAAGTTGCGGGGACCAACAGTCACTTATGGGGACAAAATGCCCATCCCCACAAGTTTGAAGGCATTTTTGAGGCTCAAAATGTGGTTTTAGTGCCAGGGTTACCATTAGGTTATAGTTATGTTTAGGCTAAGGGTTAGAGTTAATCATTCATTTTTGATCATTAGGGTTAGGGTAAGCGGCTAGGAGAAGCATTATGTCAATTAGATGTCCTCACCTAGATATGAAAATGAGTGAGTGTGTGTGTGTGTGTGTGTGCGCGCGCGCGTAGAGGAGGTGGCCTGTCACACAGGCTACTGTTTGTAAGGCGAAAACACAAGAGTGTTGGTGACAAGCTAAGTGACTGGCTTGGTGACTATTTTTCTAATCCATGACCTCCAAGGTGCTGTAAAATACATGTGTCATCAGAATTATTCTGATAAATCATGGTAGGATCTATTCTGTTAATGAATGCACACAAAAAGTAAAATATCAGAGAACATAACCACCGATAGCTTCAAGAGGTTCTATCATGGACTTCCTTGAAACTGAGCTTATACACCAACATAATGTTCAGATAACATGCAGAATCATTAAAACACTGTGTGGTGCCATTTTTCTGTAATAATTACTGTTTTGATACTTTTAGGTTTAAGTTTACTTTTTTATTTTGTCTCTTTAAAGTGTACCTATCATTCTTTATTTTATTTTCTCTCACAGTGGCTGCTGCTATTAAACATGACCAAAGTTTCAAAGGTCAGTGTATGTACAGATAATCTCTCTGATCCAGCTCTGACTGCTCAGTGTCTGACAGTTTTTTATATACTGTTGGCTCTACATGATGTCATATAATATGGTCATCACAAGCACAGTCTCCACCCACCTATTACTTAGATCACTTTGCTCCTCTAGTAGAGTCCAGGAATAAAAACATGGAATTCAGATTGAACATCATAGGATTCCTTTTACAATAAAGCCTCGAAAGATTTAATGTTCCTGACTTTACGACTCCTTAACTACAAATAATAGGGGCTGGGTTTGTACAATGGGCATTCTGGGAGTCACGTTCCTCCGTAATATGGCTGTGGAGCCAATATGCCAGGTCCCCACAGCATGGTTACTGCAATAGCTTTAATAAGGAAGTGGAAACTGTTATTCTTCTGGGCACAATTTTAAGCAGCTCTTTTAACTTTTATGATTTAGAGCATGATCCTCCGGTGCTCTTTTGTAAGTTTCTACAGAATTGACTTTGCTGAGTGGGCCTTTATGTTTCCATTTGAGAATAATCTCATTTGTATCAAATGGTTTGTTCTAACATTTTGTTAGAAGTGGCTTTTTCTGGGAATAAAATGACTTTTTATCACTACGTAGGACCATCATATTAGAACAACACATGTAGTTAAAAAAAAAAAAAAAAATGCCATTGTGCTGATGTAAACCTGAATTTTTTTATATTCTAAACAGCACATGTGATTTGCATAACACTATGTCACAATGACACCTGTGTAATTCATGACCATATGGTTAGGCACAGTAACTGTTTTCTAAGTCAACCAAAGTCATTGTGTAAGTAAAGCCAAGAGCGAGCAGTGAAGGACACAAGGGTGCATGTGGCATCTGTGCTGCCAGCACGAAGATTTGCTGGTTATGTGCGCGACAGAAGAGAGGACTGGGGGTGCAAAGCCCTCCATGAACCTCAGATAACTCCACCAACACAATGGCTATGAGAAGTTAGAGGTGCGGGCTGACACGCCCCGAGGGCTGACAGACCAAATGGTGGGTCCAGAGAGAGAGAAAGCTCAAATGCACCGACCAGGCCAATAAAACACTCTGCTGGTAGAACAGGGGGAGGAGAGCACATAGTAACGCTGGTAATGTCTAACTAGAGGGAGGGCAATGATTGTGTTTAGCGAGTGAGATGGGGACTGCGAGTGTGTGTGTGTGTGTGTGTGTGTGTGTGTGTGTGTGTGTGTGTGTGTGTGTGTGTGTGTGTGTTGCTGTTTGAAAGTTCACACAGGGGCATGGTGCAGCCAGG
>VVHJ01025138.1:1116-36527 GCA_015107715.1 Tylochromis polylepis
GAAGTTGAGCCTTTTTTTTTTTTTTTTTTTGCATGTGATAGGGAATGCACTGACATTAAAACTCAGTAACCCACGCCCAGTCTTTGTGTGCACTGCTTTCAAATTGGCGCTTCCACAGTTTCTGATCTATCAGCAGTATGTTTGGGACATAGCTCTGGCATGTGGACAAGGCTTACGGGAGTGTTAGCTGCTGTGACTGTGCAACATGCTGATGCAAAGGATTTTCCTGGATTTGGTGGGGCTGTTGCCATCAACAATAAAAGTAATTCAGTTGTTCAGATGCCAGAAGTGCACAGAGGCTATTGGGTTATTTATCATGCTTGTAGCTGAGACATTTTAGAGTCAGAAGTGGAGTGTGTAAATAGTGTGTAATTAAATTAAAAAACCAATAAAAAATTAAATGCATACTGTGAAGAAGCTGCTCATTCTTTAAGAGCCATGCTGTTCTACCTCCTAGAGAATGGTCCGTGCTGTCCTAGAGGAGTCACTGAAAAAGCGTGGACTGCGGCTGAGTTGTATGCAGTTTAGCGCAGTGTTTTTGTTTTTGTTTTTTTTTTTCACAAGAGAGGAACTCACTTTGGTGTGGAACTTATTGGGAATTTATTAGTGGGTTTTGTAGCTTTGCAGACTTGGAGACAAAAAGATACAACACATTAAAGGACGAGGGGGAAAGATGTAGAGAATAATATAGGCACTTTATAGTGTGTGTGTGTGTGTGTGTGTGTGTGTCAGAGAGAGAGAGAGATATCGGTTGGGTAGAGTGCCTTTGGTTTTATCTGCAGAACAATTTTGTGTGTGTGTGTGTGCCCACTGTCTGTTGTATATTTTTCAGGTCAGTAGAGCTGTCTGTGATTTCTTATGATTGATGCACTCAGTTCACCGTAGGCATCATCTGTTTGTCTTTGTGTGTCTCTAAACACACACACATATTTCCTTGAAGTGCATTAAATTGCTTCCGTCTCAGGCATCATCCTTGTATGCATTTATACTTCAGAGCTGATGCAGATTCATAGACAGAACTATGAAAATAAGAAAAAATCCATATGTCCACACTGGCAGATTACAGTAGGAGTTATTGGATAGTGTAGTGAGCAAGCTTAGATACAGTTACATTCTATTATATGTAGTTTCACAGAGATTACTGCAAAGCAGACATACCACAGTTGTTAAAGTCACTGTAATGTTTGCATTTCTGGGAAGGTATAAGTCAAGCGATTGCATAGATTTCTTATATTGCTATAAAACAGCATAAGACTGGTAAGAAGTTTTTACTGTACCATTATTATTGTTTTCTCATCTCCTCTGTGCCTCTCTATCACTCCCCTCTCACTTTCTGTCAGGGTTACTTGAGGACAGTGCCAGTTGGTGGTTGGTTTCACTGCAGAGAGGTTTTTGTACTGCGGCACAGGGCATTATAATGTATTGCACCTCGAGTGGGAAGAGAGGAATAGATGCACACCAAGACAAATGTGTGATTGCATATTTTATGTACTGCGTATGAGTACAGGAGTTCATTACTATTAAGAGTTCTGAAAGGATTACTGTAGGGCAGTGGTGTGGTTTCAGAGGCTGATGGTCTCTGGCATATGATTTCTTACTCTTTTAAAACGTGTTGCTGTGTTAACATTTAAAATGAAGTGAAATTTCCTGAATTCTAGATGCTCATTTTTGGCTCTGAAAGGCAAAGACGGCGTGTATTGACTTTTTTCCTGAGATGTCTTTCTTGGTTTTTCTGATGAACAGCACTACATCATAACTCACTCGGGAAGTGACGCATTCTCCAAATTGTTATGGTTGTTTCTCGTACAAACTTACACTCTTCCATGCTGAAGCACACATGTCCAGCGAACCCCGAAGATCCAGTAGAAATGGTTCTTACTGTAGTTTGAGTCATTGTCGTTTTCACTGAGGACACTCGGAGGTTCTTCACATATCTGCATTAATACTTTTTTTTTTCTAATTTATTTACATTCCAGTTAAATCAGAAACCTATCTATTGCAACTAGTTACTGATGGTGATGACAACATAGTGACAAGTCTTGGTAAATGTGGAGTTGAGTGAAAACTTCCTCTGTTCAGTTTACTGGAAGAAGGATAAGCAGTGTAAACAGGCTGCACCTAATATGAAAGCTCTGTGTGTGTGTGTGTGTGTGGTCACTATGTGTTGGGAATATTTATAGAAGTCTGACAGGGACACACACAGCTGGCACAGGCAGTCCCACCAGCAGACTGTAGAGCCTCAGAGCAGTCCAGTTTACTTTTTTCCTAGTTGCTTATTTGCTTTCTTCCAATACAGTCTTTAGATTTTCACACGTTGTTAAGTACTTTCACATCCTGTTTTTAGCAATTCTGCTTCCTCCACACATTTTTTATATATATATATATATATATATATATATATATTAGGACATCTCTTGTACAAATTTTATCAACTCTTATTCCAACTCAATGATCTCAAATTAGAATTTACTGAAGGCTTTTTCCAACACTCTGCATTGCTGTCAGTGTCACAATGCTTACAAGGTGTGGATCATCTTTGACCAAATATGGTGGCCATCACTGCCTGTTTGTCTGCAGGAAGCATTCAAACCACATAAATTATATTATACAATATGTAAAAGCTAAGTATTCGGCTGACACTCGCAGAACATGCTAGTAAACTAAGCTTCATTTCCTTGTACTGGGCAACCTACACACTGGAGCTGCATGGCTATAGAAACCTATGCCATGAAGCTTCTGGTGCACAGTTTTTCTGCTGATGTTAATGCCAGAAGAGGTTTGGACCTTTTGCAGTTATTAAGTGAGCTTTTCTGCAATATACGTTTCAGCACTTGGCAGTGTCACTATGTAACTTCACGTGGTCTGCCGTTTCATGTCTGAGTTATTGTGGTTCCTAAACACTTCCACTTTGCAGTAATACCACTTATAGTGGAATATCTGAAAGGGAGGAAATTTCACAAACTGACTTGTTGCAATGGCGGCATCCTATTACAGTACCACACTCGAACTCTGTGAGCTCTTTAGAACGACCCGTTCTTTTGAAAATGTTCATAAAGGCTGACTGCATGGCTAGGTGCTCGATTTTTACACACCTGAGGCAACGGGACTGAAAACAACTGAATTCAAAGATTAAGACATGTGGCACAATACTTTTGTCCGTCTGGTGTATCTGTGCCTCTGCAATGAAACTATAAATTGTGTGGATACACCTTTCTAACTTGCCAGTGTTAACTGAAAACGTGGCAGCTCCATCCTGAATATGGTCACTTCTGGTTCTATAAAGCGGAGATGTTATTAATAACAAACTTGGGGCTTTAACATATGGCCCTGAGGGTTACGTCACACTGAGTATGTCTCTTTTATATATCGTCCATGTTTAACAAATAGAATCAAGTAAAGCCTGTAATAGGCAAGTGTTTGACAAAGTAATCTATGTGAATTTTAAACTTTTTTTTTTTTTTTTTTTTACCATTTACTGATCCATTAATGTATTTACTTGTGTTTCACAGATCAATGTGCGCGTCACCACCATGGACGCTGAGCTGGAGTTTGCCATCCAGCCCAACACAACAGGCAAACAGCTCTTCGATCAGGTAAGAGTCATATACTGTACACACAAAGATGTACGTGTCTTATTTTTAATTCTGTTTTGATCTCAGATTGTACGGACCAAATCTTCTGTGGCAGCTAGAAGGGTTCAAAATGACTTCTACTGTTAGAATAGACACTTCAGATATTTTAAACTATGTGACCTACTGAAAGACTCACACTGTCTGTCTGTCATAGTTTCAGTGTTGCATTTCATTAGTAAACCAAGTGCGTGTATGTGTAGGTGTACCAGGGCGTGCTTGGCTGGGTTCGGGTTGGTACTGGTTCTATACAAGGAAAACAAATAAAGCGCTCTTTGTTCAAAAGAGGAGCTTTCAGGAGTCAGCAGATGGGTGGAAGTATTGGGTGGATGGTGTGCATGACTGTGTATGTGTGTAGACTGTCTGGGAAGTAAAAGGGCAGCTTTCAGTGTCGTTTCATGTCAGACTACAAAGGGTTGTTGGGGTTGTGGTGGTATAGCGTGAAGACAAAATGCGAGAGAGACACATTTGTTTTCTGCTTTTGTTTCCATGCTCTGTACAACATGAGGGGAGTAAAGGCTCTGTGTGTTTGTAATAGATCTGTTTTAACAGCATAAATCAGGACTTGTTGCAGTCTATAGCTGCAGATCATATCTGTAGTACTTGTGCAATATACACGCTCAGTGAAACTGTGGTTTTGTTTATGTATTTGTGTGTTCTGCTTCCTGCTGCGGCTAGCTGAGGAACCACGTTATATTTCAGAGCTATCTATGAACGTGCCTTTGACCTTTGGGTACACACAGGGGTCTTGTTTACACACTTATGTGAGAGAAGCGAAATCATACTCATTTAATGACTTGCTTCTTTCTGAGCCATCTTTCTGTCAATTTCAGCTCCAACTTAGAAGTCTTGTGTTTGCTGGACAAAAATAAGTAAATGAATACTTTTCATTACCAAAAGGCAGTAAAATAGTGACACTAGTGATGGAAAAACTAGTGTTGCCTCAAAATAAAGAACATGTACTAATAACCCTTTATTCTTATAGTACAAATAAAAGGACAGTTTACAGAGCACTTCTATAGATATATAAATATATGAAAGTAAAAAGATAAGATTTTTAAAACTGATATTGATATTTTATGATATAAAAATCCAATACCCTGATATATTAACCAATTTTTAAAATATTTTTTCCCCACATATATGTGAAACATAAACGGATTTTCCCAACATTTGTTGTGCAGTTATTTTTTTACTCATTCATACTCCATCTGACTCTGATCAGGTCAGCTGATTGTTTGAAAGGATAATATGATGACAGTTGATGATTGTAGCTGACTCGTGGAAACAACTGAGAAAGATGCCAGCTTCTGTTAACACTAAACATTTTTATCTTGCAGGAAATGCAGGTGTAAAACCACATTAGTTCATTTTTTAATTAACATGAATTGGCTTTGTGTGCGTGCGTGCGTGCGTGTGTGTGTGACCACTAAGTCTCTGCATCATTACTCTCTAATATCTCTTTTCTTTCTATGAAACAAACACAGGGCAGCTGACGCACCAAATCTGAACGTTTCAGCTGCCTGTGCCTATGCATCGCCATAGCAACCAACTGTCAAATACCCAGTGATTTGTGTGCGTGTGTGCGTGCGTGCGTGCGTGCGTGCACTTGTGCTGCATAGTACTGAATCTGCCAAAGGATGCTTGTTTACAGTCAGCATACAGTGATGTGTGTTCAGTGTTTGTATTATATTCACGCTCATAAAAAGAATACTGAATACTCTTTTGTTTGAGATTATTTTGGTTTTAAACGCAACCAAAAGTAAGCAATAGACTGGACACCTTGCAGCTTATAAATGAACAAGACAGTGGGAATAAAGTATTGAATGATGAGATCTTGCAACATGTGAGTGGCTTGTATAGCATTGGTCTCGGATATTTTGACTGGTTTCAATCATGTGAATGAAGACTACCACACTGATTCTTTGTTCTACATGACTCAACATAGACCAAACAATGACAGGTCTCCGCAGGGCTACATTTCAGTAGCCATACAGATGAGCCCCTTGTTCTCTGTGTGCCTTTCAACTCTAAAAAAAGGAGGTAGCACCACCTTGTGGTGATATTGAGCATTTCAATAGAGCAAAACTTGAGAAGGCCTCAAACCAACAACGGCTAATTCTTGTTAGTACAGACTTAATAAAGCTTTACAAACCAGTTATTTACCTGACCCGAATTCTTAATATCAGTGAGACATCCACCCTTCACACATGGAGGCATTATAGCACTTATTCAGCAAGAAATGGATAAGATGGTGGATATTTATTTAATTATTTTTGTGATTTTGTGATGTTACATGAAATGAAACAAGTGATTCACTTCATATTACAGCTACAATTCTTAATTGTTCCAACATGAAGATGGCACCTGTCTTTCCTCTTAGTTTTCCTCCCTTTATTATTTCAAGGCTTGTTATCGCTGTGTCGTCTGTTCTGGTAATTCCCATCATTAAGGGCAAACCTGTTAAGCAGGCAGCCAAGGTATTACAGGTGTATGGATTTAGTCAATGTACAGTCAGAATTCCTAGAAAGAATTCTGCTAGTTAGATAAAATGGTTTGTTCACACCAGAGATGCCCAGTTTCAAGGCTAAACATGGCACCGACTGCTGTAACTTTGCTATATTTAGCAAACTACCATAGCTATTTGTAAACTTTTTTTTTTCCTAATAATAAGAAATACTTTATTCATCCCAAAAGTTTGAAAATTGCAGTGTTACAGTAGCCAAAGGGTGAAAAACAACTTTGCTCAATAAAACGAAAACCAAACCTCAAATGGTACAAAAAATGTAAAACAAAAAATGTGATCTTCAAAAAAAAAAGCAGGTCTTTTGATATAAAGTGGAAAAGACTTTGTCTAACATTCATTTCAGCTCTGCTGCTACAGCAACAGATACACAAAGTGTTCAGCTGCTTGTTGTAAATGGTCCAGAGTGTGGTCTGGATCCACTAAATATCCACAGCCACAGTCATTTAGATGGCAGAGGAATCCAAACAGTGTGATGATTCAGACTGGATTGGACCCATAATGACAATGGCAAATTCCCTCATGAGTGATAGGGATGCAGTCCAACATCTAAAAGTTCAATGTCTGGACAATGGACATTCCTTCATGTTAGATCACCTCTCAATCACAGCTAGTACAGTCCTTCCACATTTCAAATTAGCATCCAGAAGAAGTCCTGAAGCCACACTGTGGTCCAGGAGTGCGGCAACATCTCACTAGAGCGCTCCATGAAGCACACCAGTCTGCACTCACAGTGTTCCCCCTGGTCTTAATCATTTCACTATCTGTAGTACTGTGTAGTATTATAGTCCTCGCTGCAGGCAGTAGAACTGTCAGCGGTGATCAGCTGGTAACGATTGTCTATACCAACCTTGGTCATGGAGATGCTGACGTAGTTGTCTTTTTGTAGGACTCAGATGCAGTTCTTTTTAAACCGTGTGATTATAGTCATATAAAGTGTGACTGATATGCATAGCAACAACTGACGTGCTGCAGCGAGCTATATTTCTTCTGCATCTTTTTATAATCTTGTGGTATGAAAACTGTCCAGTCTTCCTGAGATCCTTTAAATGCAGCGTGGCTATGTTACCTACAGTACAGGAAGTCACACGTCCAGAATGCAAACAGAGGCAAAGGGAAATGACATGCAGCACAGGGGAAAAACTGCCCTCACTCCTGATTCATTCGCAATGGTCCAGATTCACATGAATGAAGTAAGGGCTTCATTGATAAAGAGGCTGCAGAGCTCACTATAAACGGCTCACTCAAGCACACATGCACACAACCGTACACACAGGATGATAAAAGGCCACAGCATGATGGGAAAGCTTTTCAAACAAACTAACTCAAACATGTAAGCCTGTGATGGCTGATAATCGCACTCGCTTGTAAAATTGCCTGTGTGTGCAAATGTCTTTATCTAGCATGAAAGTATGAGAGTCCTGTTCAGAGGTCCAGTCAGCTCGATCAGCTTTTTATGTTGCCGTCTTTCCCCTTCTCTGCTACACTCATCATTCCTCCCCTCTCATCCTGAACTCTTATCCACATTCCTAGGCTTTCCTTCTAAATTTGCATGCTGAGCCTCTCAGCATGCAAATAGCTGTCTCCTCGTACCGCAGTCCCGCTGGAGGCCCGCTCTGTGTAGGCGTATATGTGTGTGTTTGCGAATGTAATTGATTGTACCGTTACCATCGCAACGGTGTGTTTTTTGGATGGGCGTTTGTGGGGGCTTTTGCAGTTGTGCGTGCATGCGACTATTTGATACACATGGGTTTTAACTTGTTTATGTCAGCATCTCTTTTATTCTCTATGCGTGAGAAAGAGCTAATTACATGGTAGAAGTGGCATGGTATTGACTGTGTAAATCACCTTAACATCTGAGTGAGTGTCTACATCCCCTCTGGGATCGTCTGTCTCCCTTTCTCACGCTTCCTCTCTGTGTGTATGTAAGACAATAGTTTGTGAATGGCAAACGGAGAATTGTGTTTGAGAATAAGGAGGAAAGATGAGGTTTGAAGTGAAGGGAAAATATTCAGTTTCACTTTTGAATGATGCATTGCTTTGGTTAGATTGCCAAAGTAATGGTACATGATACCACTGAGATGACGGAGCACTTTTACTTTCTCTGACGCAGTGCGTACAATTTGTGGTCTCAAATCCTGAAAGAACTGAAACTGCATGTACAGATAACAGTCATACCGACTACAGGTGTCGGGGAAATTTTGAGACTTTTTGAAGAGGGAGGGAAAAACAAAAGATATATTTGTGGTTTCAGGTGGTGAAAACAGTCGGTCTGAGGGAGGTCTGGTTCTTCGGCCTGCAGTACACAGACAGCAAAGGCTACGTGACGTGGCTCAAGCTCAATAAGAAGGTGAGAGACCCTAAGAGAGGCTGCTCAAAACACAGGAAGAAATCCATCACCCGGCGTAGCTTAAGCATGCTTATGCTTATATTCTTTGTAACAGCTGAATTTATTCTCACATTAAGAAAACATTTTAATCTTATGACTCCCTGTAAATGGTAAACATTCATCATCCTGTTGTTACTTATTTTATACTTACTTAATACTTTATAACACGATGTAGAGGATGGACCGTAAACACTGAGAACTTTTTTTAAAATGTATTTTCAGTTGGGTGTTTTGTTTTGTCTTTTGCAAGACTTTCATGTCACATGCACTTTATAAAGGGTAGATGATGAAGGCTTGTGTTCGGGTGTTCCCTCCAGGTGACTCAGCAGGATGTCAAGAAGGAGAATCCACTGCAGTTCAAGTTCAGAGCAAAGTTCTTCCCTGAGGATGTTTCTGAGGAGCTCATCCAGGAGATCACACAGAAACTTTTCTTCCTGCAGGTACTGTGAACTGCTCAGGCTGCCAAGTTCATTTGGGGGCTAGACCTACATGAAAACTGAGCTGTGATCTACAGCTGTAAAGAGCCTTTCTCATCTAAGACAATAATTACAGCTTAATTTGAGCTGGTGTCTTTCCCAAGAAGGTGGCTGTTGTGGCTAATATAGATCATGCTAATATTTGCTTTCTACCTCAATTATGTCAGTAGATGGATCAACATATTGGCAAATAAAAAAAGTACGTATGGATGCCGTTGACTTTGATGATGAGCTGAAATACTTGAAACGTTTCAGTTGGGTATGATTTCTTTGTTTTCCTGGAACAGAGTTTTTAATCATGATTTATTTCCCTATCTGCATTGGCAATGTCTGTCAGCTAAATTGTTTTTTTGTTTGTTTGTTTGTTTGTTTGTTTCAATAACCGTGTTTAATGTGCATCCCTGGTGGTGACGAATATTGACAGAATCACTATTCTCTGAATCCTGCTGTTTAGTGAAAATCCCTGTAATTCCTCTACATTCATGTAACTATACCCCACCCACTGACTGTTGTCACCTCCAGTTCTCTGATATATCAGTACAAAGCCTCAATTATATTCTGTTGTGTGCACGGACAGCTGGAGACACCACAGTTGAGTAGTGATTCCCGTTATGCTTCTTTGAAGTGTCCTTGAAGTCTGCCACCTGAGGTGCACTTGCCTGCCAACTTTTTGAGACTTCACTTTACAATGCACCAACTGTTCATGCACCCCAGGCAGTGTACTTCCATCCAGGTAAAACAGGAATGATTACTCAGCTGTGGTGTTTCCGTGTCCGCAACAGAGTACAATTAGTGCTGTGTTCCATTTGCCTCGTAAGTTGGAAGTGGGAACTGGGAGCAAGAATAAACAGGGTCTGTTTTAGTGCTTAGCAAAGGTAAAGGTAGCGCCATTAATGCACCACATTCATGGATGGAACCTGGTCAGTGTTCTGCATATGGCTTATTTACTGAGTCTCAAATACACACATGTAGTAGTGCAGATTACAAGTTTCACAAATGTTTACATACACTCCCACCATCTTGGATTGTTAAGTTAGGGTTGGTGGGGGTGCACCAACTTCTGAGTTGGAAGTCTGAATAGAGGGGGGTGTTCCAGTTTACAGCAAATTCTGACTGGGAACTCAGAAATTCCTTCTTTGGACTTAAGATAGAATGCTTTACATTGGCTTACATCTGCCAGAGATGTTTTGGCCTTTAGTGCCAAATCACAACAGCAGTCTGCTCAAGGCACTTTATATTGTAGGTTAAAAACCCTACAAGAAGGGAGAAACACCCCAACAATCAGATGACCCCCTATGAACAAGCACTTGGCAACAGTGGGAAGGAAAAACTCCCCTTTAACAGGACAAAACCTCCAGCAGAACCTGCCTCAGGGAGGTGTAGATATCTGTTGGGGTTAAACAGAGCAGGACAAGACAAAAGACACATGGGAGAAAGCCAGAGTGTGAAATTCATTACTAATTAATGATTAGTGATATAAGTGTATTTTAAAAACTTGTATCTTTTGACTGCATCACTATTTTAGTTCAACTCATTTCTGCTGGAAAAGCAGCATTTTCTTTTTTTAACCATGAATTATAGAGTCAGAAGATCTTGACTTTTGTGTGTTTTTGCTTATATGTGTCCTCTGAGCAGGTAAAGGAGGCCATTCTGAATGATGAGAACTACTGTCCTCCAGAGACAGCTGTGTTGCTGGCCTCGTATGCCGTTCAGGCCAAATACGGAGACTATAACAAAGATATTCACAAGCCTGGCTACCTGGCATCTGACCGGCTACTACCACAGAGGTAAAACCAATACACATACACAATATACTACACTAATGAAGACCCACATTGAAATATCTGATTCCAGAGCCTCTTGGTTTTGTTAAGACTAAAAATGTGTAAATTTTAGCATGGTTAAAAGCCCAAGAGAGCTTGTTGTGTTATTATCGTTACTGTTAACTCTTGCGTTTTGTCTCCTGTGTCCTTTTCTCCTCCGTGTGTCCTGTAGAGTTCTGGAGCAGCACAAGTTGACAAAGGAGCAGTGGGAGGACAGAATACAGACGTGGCACGAGGAACACAGAAGCATGCTCAGGTGAGTGTATTGTGAAAGTTTCATGGTTTTAAGGCCACTGGCACCTGCATGTTTCTCTGCTAACTGTTGTCTCCTGTTGTGTGTGCAGGGAGGACGCAATGATGGAGTATCTGAAGATCGCTCAGGACCTGGAGATGTACGGCGTCAACTACTTTGAAATTAAAAACAAGAAGGGCACAGAGCTGTGGCTCGGGGTCGACGCCCTGGGACTCAACATTTACGAGCATGAAGACAAGTAATAAATCTACACATTTACATGGATGTATACTGTAGGATATTCGTGGATATCGTCATTATTTCTTGTGATGAGTGACACAGCTCAGTATTTGTTTGACGGGCATCTTTGATTGTTAAATCTTGCTCCAGAATAATGAGGGGTTTTTAAGTAAGTGATCATGGGGAGAGAATGCTTGAAATCATTCATGTAGCTGATGATAACCAATGCATCATTTTAAACAAAGAAGAAGCTAAACGAAACAAAAAGAGACGTTTTCCGTTAGACACCTGCTCTGTTTCATTTGGGGGAAAAAAGCAGAACAGAGATTGATGACTGGAACTAATACACTAATGCAGTTTAGAGCTTAATTACACAAGAAAACTTGATTCAGTCATTTGTTTAGATCATTAAATCCACATTCTAACACTTTTTTGATATTTAGTCTGAGTATGTAAATGAGACCTCTAGTGGTTGTGAACAGAGTACACAACTGATTATTGAATCAAAACCAGGATTTTTATTGGATCTTCTGAAAGCCCCTGTTGTTTTTAAGTTTTATGTTTACCAGCTCGTGCATGTATCTTAAGTAGAGTAAAATCTCTGTCTCTGCTGCCTCAGGTTGTCACCAAAGATCGGTTTCCCCTGGAGCGAGATCAGAAACATTTCCTTCAACGACAAGAAGTTTGTCATCAAGCCCATTGACAAGAAGGCTCCAGTAAGTGCTGATGAGTTCATGCATGGTTTAATGTTTTAGTTTTTTCCCCCCACAGAAGAATAACATTTTTACTTACTAACCCTTTCTTATGTCGGCTTCCTCCAGGACTTTGTGTTCTACGCCCCACGGTTGCGGATCAACAAGCGCATCCTGGCGTTGTGTATGGGAAACCACGAGCTGTACATGAGGAGGAGGAAGCCTGATACTATTGAGGTGCAGCAGATGAAGGCTCAGGCCAGGGAGGAGAAGCACCACAAGCAGATGGAGAGGTACAGCACATGTTTTTCATTTTCCCAATATTCATTAGTATACGTTCTTTGCACCTTTCTCTATTCCTTGGGAGTTTTACAACAAACGTACATGGAACAATGACACACTGTGATTTTGTTGAATAGCTGAGGGGTTTTTTTGGTAGTTTTTACATACAAAAAACCCAAAACTGACCTGTTAATGGATTTATTCCAGGGAGTTTATATCTAAATACATACAAGCAGTTTTCAAATGGAGTTGGTAGTCATTTCCCACCAGTCTCTCCTGTATTTCTCCTAGCACCGCACACCTTGTATGACAACTACATAAGTGACAGTACACTAGTAACACTTTCTGACCACTAGGGGGCAGTGCTGCTGTGGGAAAAAAAATCATAATCTTGTAAGGCTGAGCCTTTGACTGCTAGAGAAAACTTAGCATACCTTTTTTTCTGTTAACTGGAAATTTCGGCATATTTCTATTTGGAAGCAGGTGATGTGGCCATTTTTATAAATGCCATCAATGTGTCCAGTGTTGGTTTCAGTTTGTGCTGAATTTTCAGGTAGGTTTAGTTTCACTTCAAAAAACAAATTGCTAAAAGTGTCTTTTATTGACTGCATTAGTTTTTTTGTAAGTGATTCTAAAACATATTGTTTTATCATCCTCAGTCTGTATGTGACAATATTATGTGGTTGTTATGGATAAATGGGTAAATTTGGCATTATATTGCAAAACGATGTAAGCTGAGTAGTCAGTTGATCTGAGTATCCATGCAGTACCTGAAAAGACAAGTTTTGTTGTTCATGTGGTGTTCATGTGAACCCATTGGACATGAACAACACATGAACAAGAACCACAGCTTTCTGTGGGAAACTGGGTTAAATGGTTAATTGATATGAAGCTGGAGACAAAGCAGCAGGAAGCCAGACTCAACACAAACATTTAAAACTTTCCTCTCGATTTTTGTCGGTACAAAATCATGTGACGTTTGCTCTCTTTGTGGTCTGAACAGGGCACAGCTGGAGAATGAGAAGAAAAAGCGAGAGCTTGCAGAGAAAGAGAAGGAGCGAATCGAGCGAGAGAAGGAGGAGCTGATCGAGAGGCTGAGGCAGATTGAAGAGCAAACTCAGAGAGCTCAGAAAGGTACGTCTCCACCCAGTTCACGTGTGTGTGTGCACGCGCGTGTGCACATGTGACAGCAGGGTATACTACAAACAAAGCTCAAGGAAGTATTATGGCTGGGCTTTGTTTGCTTTAGCTGGCTCAGCAAAACCTAAGCCCCACTTGGAGATATAACGGCTGTCATGATGATGGCTATCAGCTTTCTCTGTTTAGCGCTCTGTCTCAGGCTCTGTGTACGCTCACATTAAAAAGGGGCATTTCATCTCCTACACAAATCACAGATGATGGTAAAATGGTAATTAAAAAAACTTTAGAGAACATAAAACCGTAAAATTCAAGACTGTTGCGAATCAGACGAAAGACGACTGCTGCAGAAAATGATTCATCTGGTGATTTAGGTCACAGAGCACTTAAATAAACATTTTAATTCCAGCTGCTTATTTCACCACTGAGCACACTCCGAGTGCTGCTCTTTATTTCTAACGTGACGGCTGCACATTAGAGCCCTGAAACATAAAAACTGTATACATTTAAATATTAAAGCTTGCTGACCCACAGTCTGACAAAGGAGAGTTTGTTGGCACATCAAAGTGTAATGAATTTGAGTGATTTAACAGCTACTCTTAGTGACAGTCTGATCAACTTTCTAAGCTGTGGTCTACTGTGTAAAAGACACTTAGCAGCAGATTAGCGATGAGTGTAATTATATTTGTACATTTTCCTGCATCACCAAATGACTCATACACATTCCCTTGATTATGCTATGTATTTTGTGCTTAAAACACACTGTAAATGAAATAATCAGTGACAAGACGGCGCTTCCAGATGATTTTAAACCAAAACTGAACATAACCTGCTCCTGATCACGTTATGCGTTCAGCAGTAAAAAGTGCCACTATCAGGACACACACAAGGCTAACTATAAACTGACCCATTACTCTCACTTCGTACTACACCGCTCTGTTTGTCGGCCTGTGAGACGTAGATATTTCTTTCAGTCCTGGGAGTCATTACAGGCTTGAAGCATAAATAAAACATTTAAGCGTCGCTCAGGTTGAACCTCTTCCACTCTGAACTATGATACTGTAATGACATATTTCTATGTTATTCTAAGCTTGTACTGATGACTGATTGTTGGTAATGAGTAATGAAATAAAACAGCTTCTCTTTCTCTTACACTAAAAAACCAGTCAGTTAACAAAAAAAATATGTTGTGCAAGTCTGAATTTGCATAACATAGAAGCTGCAGTGCAGACTGCAGGCAGCAGCAGGCTGTATTGGCACCTGAACAATCCACATGTGGAGTGTTTTTAATCTAAGAAATGCTCCAAGCGTTCGATTCACCAATCTGTATCTGGACTGTACAGGTACAAATGTGGAAATTTAAAAAAAAAAGAAAAAAAAGAAAGTCAAAAATCAACTTATTTTAAAGAACTTGTGAAATATAGACTTAATTGACGTTTCAAAATATTGTTCTGCTGCAGTTCTTTAACTTGGATTGTTTTACTGGGTAAACAAAATGTTTTAGGTGCGTCATTAAAATTAAATGTTATTTAAAAAACTGTATATTTGTTGACGACTTTACATCCAGGCTTTAAGCAAAGCTTAAAAATAGCTGTGAAAAACATTTTAGTTAACGGAAATAATAATAATAATAATAATAATAATAATTACTCATGTTGATGTCAGTTTTTTACATTTTGCCTTTTTAAAAAAAAATGGATTTCTGTATTAAGTCTGGGGATGCCTGCATAAGCTGAGAGTTTGGTTTCATTCAAAACACTAAAACTAAAATGTTTTTCATGTTATAATTATTTCAAATTTCAAACAAACCCTGGACCAAATAAAAACAAAATCTGAGAGCAAAAAGGGCTGAATTGACACAAGCAAATCCACTCTGGAAACGGAACAGGATAGAAAGAAAAAAACCCCCAAAACAAACAAACAAACAAAAAAACCCACTAATCTAAAACTGTGGTCACTGCATGTTAAAGTTGCACCATAGTAACAAGCAGTCCTGTGGTCACGTACAATACCTTTGGTGAATTTTCTTTAAATTTGTCAGGAATGCATATTGAGATGCTGACATGTGTGTGCCTGCAGAACTGGAGGAGCAGACCCGCAGAGCACTGGAGTTGGAGCAGGAGAGGAAGCGGGCAAAGGAAGAAGCAGAGCGGCTGGAGAGGGAGAGGCAGGTGGCAGAGGAGGCCAAGGCAGCGCTGGCTCAGCAGGCCGCTGACCAGATGAAGACCCAGGAACAACTGGTACCTGCACACAGAGATATTCATTCATTTATACTGGTGCTGTGGTCCAGGTGTAGATGCCACCATATCTGCGAAAAACCACGCAACAGTTTTTTTTTTTTTGTTATAGATTCAAATTCATTTTAAGATGCGAGCACATAGATTCATGTTTGACCAGTTCAGTGATTATTCGTTATTTTCCTCTTTTATTCACGTTTAGGAATTTTCTCTCACAAATAAATACATAATGTAAAAAAACAAATAAGTAACCGTGAAGCAAAGGCAGAGTTTCTCCACCAGAACTATCCTTTCCCTAAAATATGAGAATTGCATCATTATCTCTGCTTCATATCATTGGTATTGTGTGCTTGAACTGTTGGTTACATTTGTGATAACTTTTTGTTTGGATGCATTATTATTTTCAACAGGCTGCTGAGTTAGCAGAGTTCACTGCCAAAATCACTCTGCTTGAGGAAGCAAAGAGGAAAAAAGAAGAGGAAGCAACAGAATGGCAACACAAAGTAATGTAACCCCTGCCTGCGTGTGTGTGCGTGTGGGGTTTCCATTACTCTAAGTATCCATGTATGTTCTTTCTAGGCTCTGTCAGCGCAAGAGGACCTGGAGAAGACCAGGGAAGAACTTAAGACAGCCATGACATCTCCACCGGCGGCAGAAAACGACGAGCAGGATGAAACGAACGCTGAGGCCAGTGCCGAGCTTCTCAGCGACGGTGTCACCAGCCACCGCAGCGAGGAGGAACGAATCACTGAGGCGCAGAAGAACGAGCGTGTTAAGAAACAGCTACAGGTAGAGTTTGTGGGGGAGGGATTCTTCCAAAGAGACACACTCACTGACTACTTTGTTAGGTCCCACTTGCCAGTGCCAGGTCCGACCTCCTTTTGCTTTCACAACTGCTTTAATTTTGCATGGCAAAGATTAAACAAAGGGCTGGAAAAAATGCTCAGATTTTTGTCCATATTGACAAGACGGCACCGCACAGTTGCTGCATGCATCCATGATGTCCGTTTCCTGTTCCACAAGGTCCCAAAGGTGCTCTGTTGGATTGAAAGCTGGTGACCATTTGAGCTCAGAGAGCTCTTTGTCGTGGTCATTGTTAGTTTCCTGATCTTAGCTGACAGGAGTGTCACCCGGTGTGCTGTAGCCCATCTACTTCAAGGTGTGACTTGGCTGTGTTCAGAGATGCTCTTCTGCATACCTTTGTTGTAGCAAGTGGTTATTTGAGTTACTGCTGCCTTTCTAGCAGTTTGAAGCAGTCTGGCCATTGTCCGGTGGCATCAGCAAGCTGTTTTCACCCAGAGAAAATGCCGCTTACTTGATATTTTCTCTCTTTTTTTGCTTTTAAGCAGAGAAAATATTTTTCTATAAACCCTAGAGATGGGCGTGTGGGGAAAATCAGAGTAGGTCAGCAGTTTCTGAAATGCTCAGACAGCCCACCAATAACCATTTAATGTTCAAAGTCACTCAAATTCCCTTTTCTCCCCCATTCTGATGCTCAGTTTAAACTTAGGCAGGTCATCTTGATCATGCCTAAATGCACTGAGTTGCTGAGATGTGGTTAGCTGATTAGCTATTTGCGCGTAGCAGTTGAGTAGATATACCTAATAAAGTGTCCAGTGAGCTTAGATACACTTTATGAAAGCAGACGTTTTAGATGCACACAACAAAAACTGTAGGTGTGTGTTTTCTCTGCATTAATGAGACCTTCCATCAAACATCCAAGCTGGCAGACAAGTACACATTTGCTGCCAGTTTGCTACAACAGAGAGAACAGGTTTCTACAAGACTGGCACATCTATCAAGTTTGTCAGTGCAAATGCAAGGTCAAAGCTTCCAGTACCTCTTATTGTTACCTTCCTCAGATTTGTCTTCAACATAATCGGTGTAGCTGGCATCATTTGCAACTTCAGGACTGTCATAAAGCTGAAAGGACCAAATAAATAATACTTCGTTCAGTTTATTAGACAAAAGCCAAGAATCGTACAATTTGATGGGGTTTTTTTCGTTATTAATACATTTATATTTTTTCTATTCTGCAAAACTTTGAATGCACTTCTTTATTCACTCATGTGAATAAAGTGAGGACGTACTGTGCATCAGTCGCTCTAGCTGCACCGAAGCAACTTTTGATGTTTCTCAACACATGCAATCATTGGAAAAACGAAGATTGCACTCATTTTCTGTCCTCATTGGCACTATCGTACAATCTGTACATCTTTGTTAAGGTGGAGCGTTGGTGGAAGGACTGCATCCTTTCTGAAACTGCTGCTGCATAGACACTGTGGCGAAGTTATTTTCCGGTAAAGCTGCTAAAAAGGTCTGTGTCTGAATCTTGTAGTTTAATCCGCAGAAACGAGCCCGTGTGGTGAAAAACTCGTCAGTTTTCCTGCCATACATTAGAATGTACAACAGATTTGATTGCGGCTTCGGTTACAGCGACGGTTTATCTGCCTCCAGAGCAGCTGTGAAAATCCATTAACACTGCCTTTTATCTTCAGATCAGGTGGAACATAAGGCAGCCTGGCAGGTTGTTTTCTTTTATCACTCAGATGTACCGATGTCCTGTTGGACGGCAGCTGTTAAAAGCTTTTCATGTTTATTATGATATGGGACTAAACACGAGCTGACGGCTGCCAGAATTCTGCATTTCTTGGCCGTACGTCTGCGTGGGGCCGCAGACCTTAACTCTAACTGGAATTGTGTGATGGTGACGAAGAGTCGAAAGTTATGTAATTTTTTTAATATATAAAAGACAGTCAGTGTTTCCCATCATTTCATTCCATCAATCACGAGTCGCCTGCTTGATCTTTACAACGATGCGATGCGTTTTTGTGTTCCTGGTCTCTAAAAACTGACTGAATAAACAAAAGCTAAAATTCACTTTAGGAATTGATAGAAATTTAACCAAATATTTCATTCGAGCAACAATGGAGTTGAACTTAAGTGAACTGTGCCTCATCACCTCCCTCCCTTTCTGTCTTCCATCCAGGCTTTGAGTTCGGAGTTGGCGGAGGCTCGGGATGACACCAAGAAAACACAGAACGACATGCTACATGCTGAGAATGTCAGAGCGGGCAGAGACAAGTACAAAACCCTACGGCAGATCCGCCAGGGCAACACCAAGCAGCGGATAGATGAGTTTGAGTCCATGTGAGCCAGAAACGTGGATGGACACGACACTGAAAAGAGACTGTTTTGTCTCATTGCCATGTCCGACGCCTCACTCTCCTTGTAAAGCCCAAAACCTGCTGCCACTGCAGGATACCTTACCTTTTCTCTACCCTGGAGAAAGATGGGATAACGGGCTTCGTAGCTTCAACCTCGCCAAAGCTCTGCCTAGCAGCGGCTGGCCAGCCACATACTCAGCTTTCTGCTTTTTAGAGCTCTGCCCTCGCCTCGATGAAGCACACGTCTTTTAATCAGTCTGGACAAATAGCAAGCAACATATCCTCTCCCTGTACATTACTAGCAATTTAAAATGCTTGCATGTTTGATAATTAAACAATATCGCAACCTTTAGACAAAACGTGACTGTTCAGAAATGGTTTCTTTTATTTGACAAAATAAAATGATCATTTGTAGCTATAGCTTATTGATGTTGGGAGCACGCTTTAATCTGTACCTTTTATTTTGTCTTCAGCTGAACAATTTAAATTTTTTTTTAAACTGCTTTACTCGTGTCATTTCTTTCCCTTTCACTGCTGTCATTTTGTTTCGGTTCAGTTATGCTGTCAGCCACATTCAGCAGTTAAATTACGTTCTTTAACGGCTGTCAGCTTGCACATGCTAACGAAGGGCTGTTAGCAGGCAGATAAGCAAACTAGATTTGCTTGGCGTTCTCTGTCCATTGAGGCAATTGTTTCAATATATATTTTGTCTCACAATAAAGAATGAATTTATATTTCCAATAATACACTTATGGTATGATCTTGGTCCTGACTCTTTCGTCAAACAGAATGAGTCTCAGATTTGCACCTTATGATGCAGGGTTGTCATAATACTCGAGCAGCAAATTTAGGTGTTCTTATGTGTCATATATGCCGCTAAATTCAAAGCAAGATGGCATCATACAGTCACGTGGAAAACATTTTCATAGGATTCTATGCAGTACACCCTTATTACTTCCACAGAAATTAAGAGAATAAGTAGCAGCTATGTGCTGATATTTAAATCCACTTGATTAATTGGTGATCAGTAGGATGTGGCCTGATCACCTCTATAGAAGCAGAAGTGTTGGGAGTTTGCTGCTGTGGGGCATTTAGCTGTATGTTAACACAATACCATAATTTTCCCATGAGTGGATGTCCCAGCAAAGTCACCCCAAGATCAGACCGTGCAATGCTCAGAAGCTGGGGGGGGGGGGAAAAACCCTAGAAAAAACAACAAAAAAAACCATCAGCTAGATAACAGACTCCATAGGCCTCAGTTATCATGTTAAAAGTCAATGAGAGTATAATTTAAAACAACAACAAAAAAAAACTTGAACAACAGACTCACTAAAGTTGAGTTGTTTGGCCATAATGTTTGTTTGGCCATAATGTAGCACCACATTTGGTGAAAACCAAATATCATATCACCATCAACGCCTCATGCCAACTGTCAAGCATGGTGGTAGAGGTGTCATGATTTGGGTTTGCTTTGCAGCTACAGGACCTGGACGCCTTGCAGGCGTAATGTCAGTCATGAATCATGAAGTCAAATGTCAAACTAGGTCAACAGGACAATGATCCCAAGCACACCAGCGAATCTGTAACAGAATGGCCCCAAAAAAATGAATAAACGAATGCCTGCAAACCTCAATGGACTGAAGCAGTGCTGTAAAGAGGAATGGGCCAGAGATCCTCCGCAATATGACTGAAATGGATACAGGAAACGGATCAGTTATTGCTACTACAGGTGGTTTTACAGCTACTGAATCATGGAATGCACTTAATTTTTCACGGGGTTGCAAAGTTTCTTTTTCATATAACTGCATGTATTTTTTTTTTCCATAACTTAATGGAAACATTTCGCAGCACTTTCATTGCTTCCTGCTACAGCTGACAGATCTTCAAAAAAACAGGAAGAGTGGGTACGAGTAACTGCAGTGGAGCGGTGATGTCACTTCTCTTGCGGTGTCCAAAAGAACCAAAAGAAAAACTCTCTTCTAAAATCAGTGTTTTATTCAAAATTGATAAGGTCCATCCAAAACCCACAAAACCGATCATGCAGGTTTCTGTGGCGACATCTGTGGTTCAGTGTAAGCACATTACATTTATTTAATACAAATAAAAATATTCATGAAGGAAAATTATAAGATTTTTATTTCAAATCATACTATACCAAAATACAGCATGTACACAGACCAGGCAGGATGTGAAAGCTTTAAGTGAGGCTATTATTGGCCACTTTTACATCACTCACAAGAACAGTCAACATGTCTCATTCAGCCACATTTTCCCTGATCCTGTAGGCATGCCACATTTGTTTTATGTGCTTTTGTTTTGGGTTTCAATCTCTAAAGCTTAATCGAGCAGAACAAATGTTTGGTGAAACCCACTCTGCAATGATGGTTTTATAGAATAAAAAGTTGAACTCATACAGGGGCAAAAAGCCTGTAAAAGTACTGCACATTAAACCAAAAAGTGAAAAAGAAAAAAAAAGTTGTTATGAAGCACAATTTTAGTTACCTTAATCAATATAGCAATGAGTGACAACATACAGCGTTGGTCCACCATATGCAGACAAAACGGCTTCAGTGTCAATTTTCCACATCTCTGAGACTTCTGGAAGGACAGTTTCATTCTTCCATCAGATATTCCCTCATTTAGTGTTTTGATAATGGTGGTGGGAAGCACTGTTTAATGTGCAGGTGGGTTGGGATCAGGCGATCAATTCGTCAGTGCCGTCTGAATAGAAATGTTTTGTCACGGGATAAATATGGCCAACCAGAACAACTGACGCTTCCCTCTAAGGGGACAAATGAAACCCAGAAATTCCCTCCCCACAGCAGGATCCCCTCCTTGTTGGGGACAAACTTTTAGGTTTTCCTTTTAATTTGTTAACTCTATGTATGAATCCATAATCCTGGATCACATTATAGAAAGAACCATTTTATTTCCTAGCAGAATATACAGTGAAACAGCAGCAATGGTCTAACACCTTTTTTTTTTCATTTTTCATTTTGGTTTAATATAAGCACCACTGGCCTGAGAGATGAGCAACAAACAGCCTTTTCCTTGGCTGTGGTCCCTGAAGAGATGGCACTTACTTATTTCTGTAGCAGAAATGAAGCTGTATTAAAGCACATTCAAAATAAACATGTGAATAAACTGTGATAAACAGGGACTGTTGGCATTTTACAATTTTACTATCGATAAAACACCTAATAAAATACAAATACACACATCATGATTTTAGTCAAATGAGCAACAAATGACAAGTGGCTCGTCATCTGTTAACACAAACCCCCACATGCAAATTCAAAATGCAAAAAAGCGCATTCAGACTGAACAGAAGGCAAATCTACGTTCACTACACACATACAAACCTCCTATTATTGCTTTGGTTGTTGGCAGATTGGTGCTATCGTCTGTAGTTTGCAGGGAAAATGCTAACTGCCACCTGTGTCGTAGCAAAATTGCAATCGAAGTAAATGTTGTGCCTTTTACATTGAAGTTGGTGTGCTGCATGCATACTGCTGGCAACTGTAGCAACCTGCCTGCAACCAAAGCAATCACGAGGTTTTCACCAGCCAGTGGTGGAATATTTATTTTTCCCTGGTATCACTTGCTGATCTCTAGGCCTGTATGACTGGAGCTTTAGCAATCTGTTTCCATCATCCTTCAGAAACTACTTGCCAACTGGTCAAGGAATACTCATTGTTCCCACACAACCTGTGGTTGCCAGACCAGTTCCAAGGACCGTGTGACCGGGCCTAGAGAGTCAAAATTGGGACTAATCATGGTGATAATAATGGTAAAATTGTCACCATGATTGTCATATCCAAAATGGCAGACAAGTTAATGCCATGTGGTTAGTGGCCACATAACTGCAAAACTTCAGTAGAGGGCTGGTTCCCTTGCTTTGTGTCCTCAGGAAACTTTTTCTGATTAATGAATTAATTAATCTCAGTTGTTTCAAGTCATATTTAATAAAATGTCATTAGTGCAATGGTTAATATATTTGCCTTACATGCGAAAGATCATAGTTTGATACTGGGAGGAGACACAACTCGAGCCTCATGGGGGTCACAACATTGTGTACTCCTTGTGCAAGTCCTAAGCCTTAATAATCAGGAAGGGCATCTGCCATAAAATCTGTGCCAAAATGAGCACGGAGATCAATTTGCTATGATGACCCATCAGAAATAAGGGAGCAGCTTAAAGTACTTTATTACAGTCATTAATATCCAGGGTATGCTAGCTTGTCGAGCCCAGATTCAAAACACCAAGATGGTGCAAGAAAACACTCATGCTTTTTCAGTGGGGTTTTGCTAATCAGTGGTTGACGTCACAGTGGCTAGGTCCATCTCTGATACTGTCTATCATTTCAGATCTTTTCCCCCTGAAGTGATATGAACCATCTTAAATGTTGCAGAATTCTCCAACATATTTAAATTTGGGATTCGTGGGTGCCAGGTTATTCTTTTTGATCACTGCTAGCTAAAGAGACAAAATTAAAATGGACATATGCATAAGAAGGAAAAAAGAAGAGAAATAACTGCCATCAGTCCAAATGTGACCTGTCACAGACAGATGTGTATGTTGCTAGCTAATGAACATTTACATCTATGTAGTCAGCACACTGGCTATACTTAAATTTAAGTATATAATTCAAGACAGAAATTTGCTTCATGTTCAATCTGAATTCACTTTTTCAAGCAACAGCTAAGAAGAAATCCATTCACAGCATGATGTCAGGACATGATTTATCCCGTTATTTAGCAACACACACTTACTAGGACTTTTTTTTTTTTTTTGAGAAAAAAATGCACACATTTAGAAAAATATCGTTTTAAAAAGTTTGTAGTAATAGAAAAATATGTTTTTGTACACTGGATAAAGTTGTTAATATTTTTCAGAATGTAAACACAATAACTTTAGAAGTTTGTTAAATTATACTGTAGAGTGTCTAAACCCATTTAGCAAACACTAGCACATAGTGCCAGACTAGCAGGGTTATGACAGACTTAGCCTTTAGCATCATAGCAGATAACAACATAATGATAAGAGAAAAAAAATGTAAAAAACAAACCCGACAGACTGTTACTCTCATTTGTTCATGCCTTGCATACGACTGTCCAGGTTTTGAGAATAAAGTTTTTTTTATGTTAGAAAGCTCTACAGAAATAAAGAAATTCATTTTCTGGAAAGTGTTCAAGAAACATTTGGAACATTCAAGCCTTTCATGTTTTTTGCTAGCTACAGTGTTTGCTTCTCCCATGGAGTGTGATGCCAGGAAACTTGAATAACGGCCAACCTCATCACAAAACAACTTTAACAAGCTCTTTCCATTATAACACATTTAACCCTGATTACTTTTCCTGTTTTATGAGCGCGTGCCAACTTAGCCTTTCCCCAACCAGTGTTAGCGGTTTCATCATTTCTAAGCTACACTGCACCTTGCTTTCAGTTCACTGACAATAGACACAACTATATCCAAAAATTGCATTTGAGACTTTACTGCACTCGGAAACAGGGAACGAGAATCCCCCTTACATAAAAGCCGAAGTACCATGGGCGACATATTTTGCCACATAAAAATATTCAACTGAAAACTTGTTCACACATTTTCATATAAAACAATGTTTTTTTTAAGCTTATAGGATACAATTTGTATCAACTAAGAGAGGTGTCATCGGGCTACTTGAAATTAAGCTAACCAGGCAAGAGGATTAGCTTTCCAAACAGTTCCTCAGGTAATAAAAATAACCTCACTGGCAGCGATAGTAAAAAATAAATTATCATAATTTCATTCAAAAACACACAGCTCCAAGCAAGCTGCATTAAGAAGATACAACTTAAAAATAATTTTAAAACACTAAAAATATATTTTAAATAGCCAAACCAGGGTAAAATATATTTTTGGGAGAAAACAGGCAATTCACAGAAGTCACCTTGGGCACTGCAAAATTATTATGAATATAAATACATAAATAAAAAGTGTGGTTAAAAAAAGTAAGGATAACTTATTTTAGACTGACAAATTATGCTTTAACGGCTGAACAATCACTGGAAACCTATATAAGCCCTGTTAGCATTTAAGGAGGTCTATGGTGGTCAGGAATCAGTTGAAGTTATTAAAAACAATTTTTTAATGTCTTTTTTTTTAACAGAACCACAGACTTTGAAACCAAACATGAATATCTCCTGAGAAAAAAAAAACTGCAAAGTAAAAAACTACCGTGGTCCAACATGTAGTTTAGTGGTGATGTAGTGATTTTAAGGTTATGATTTTTACCCAGTGCTTGCCTGTTTGTTTTCAATGTCCCATAAACTAAAAAAAAAACAAAACTGCAGATCTCTGTGCAGAACACAACTGTATATGAAGCATTAGAGGCAGATAAACTCTCCACCATGGTGGTGGCACCACTGATAAAGGAGACCCTGTGTCTCACGTACTGCAGACATTCACACACACATCAAGGATAATAAATTAACACATAATTTAAATTAAAACAATACCAACAATCTCTGTTCCCCATAAACATTTCCAGTTGCCATACTTTGAACCTGATTTAGCACACTGATATTGTTTAGCGATGGAAAGGAACAGCGCGTGATGAACCGTGAAGTCAGCTGACAGGGCTATCCTAACAGAGGAAATAGCTCTCATTCAAAAGTGAACAACAGCTTGGGGTTTTCAAGTGGAGTTTTTGCTATCTTCTTTTGTGGGTACTGGTTGAGTTTCACTTCCTTGTTGGGGGAAATCCACAAAATCTCGCAACAACTGATCTGCCACCTGTCAGCACAGAAAGAAAGCCGTTTGTTGGGCTTATTTGCACGTCAAATATGGTAGGGCTGTATTTGCAATGTGGCAAATACATGCATGCTGCATTAATGCTGAAAATGTCAGAGCTACATACCCCATGTTATCATCTCAGTGACAAAAAAAAATAATAATGGAGAAACAGCGCAAACGGCTATAATTATACCCTGATATGATTGCCAAAAGAAATTATCAGAAGAAAGCAAAAAAAATTAACAAAAAGTGCCAAAAAACTAAAATCATTTTAAAACTATATAAATAAATTAAATGTAACAAATAAATAAGTTTCAAATAAACAATACTGGCACCCTTGAAACACCTTAAAAGCCTCCCTAAATACAGCGCTGTTTTGACTCATAACCAAAGATCAAACATGCAAATAAACCCCTACCCTTTTCCTATCTTATGTTCAGAAGTAGCAGGCGTATTTCTAGAAAAAAAAAGTATGGCAATTTTGGTATTTCCCTGTACAATAATAGCATTAAAATTAATGAGTTCAAAAAGGCAGTGTGTTAACAGCTAAAGAAGTCTCACATCTTGTGATTTTGGTTTCTGTATGCCCAACCTGACTTTACTATTAAGCTTACAGAGGATATATCTGCAAATACGAGTTTAGTTAAGATGAAAACGTTACTTCAACTTCTGTCTTTATTCAAGAACTGTGCTGTGACTTCTCCATTAAAATGGCTGCTGCAAGCTCCTGAGCATCCGTCACATGTGGGTTCCTGGTCATTACCATCCTCACCAAATCTGGAGGGAAGATGCCACACAAATTAATAAACACCCTCTCCCTAAGGTCCTGGTATCGACCCAAGGCAGTTGGCTTTGCGTGCTGGGTTGCCGAGGGCACGTGGCTCTTGTTGGTAGGGACAGATGGAAGAGACTGCTGCAGAAGCGATGGAAGACCTGATATTAAAAGGCCATGTGGTGATGAATGAACTTGCTGGCCCCAAGGAGAGTGTCCATGGACTTGTGGAAAACTCTTATAGGAAAACAGATCATAGAAAAGCTTAGGGGGTGGCTCATAATTAGGGTCCCAGTTCTGCTGGTGCTGAGGTTGTTGGGTTAGCACAGAGTAGTTTCTTCTAGAATGAACTGGTGATCCTTCACACACTCGGGTGTCCTGAAGCCCGTGTTCCGGCCAAAGAGAGCCCACTGTATTGTGGCTGTGAGGGAAGCTCTGAGGCCGGGCGTGAGCAATGGGTGTTTGGGGTGGATGTTGCAGATGAGGTGGTTCCCCTGGGAAATTGGCGAGCAGCTGAAGCTGTTGCTGGGGTTGGATGTAGACGGAAGCGGCCTTGATGTGATGTGGAGAAACGTGAGAGGTGACAGATGCTGGAGTATCTTCTATGCCAAAATCATGTTGTCTCCAAAGTCCTTGAGGATGGACATAGCCATGAGGAGAATGCTGGCTCAGTCTAGGAGAAACACGGCTTGCCTGGTGGGGGTACTGGCCAGAGTAATGATGATGATGGTGGTGTGGATGATGGTGATGGCACTTGGGGCTATCATCTAACACGGGGTCAGGAGAGAAAGAGTCTGAGCTGACACTGCCTTCACTGCTACAATCTGAAGCCAGTGAACTTGTGCGTAGCTCACCGGGAAAAAAGCATTCAGGAGCCTGTGGCACTACAAGACTGAGTCCTGAATAAGCCTTTACCAGAGAGTTGTAGCCCACCTCTGGAGAGATGCATCTGTAATAAGATTCGGCTTTGTTTGGTCCTGAAGCCCCAGCAATACCGGAGCTGCCTCCAGCACTTCCCTCAGGGTGTTCCCATCTTTCCAGATGTCCCGATGAAGGCGGCCCCCCTGGAGCAGGATGTCCTACAATGTTATTGCTACAGCTGCCACTACTGCTGCTGTTTCTCCTCTGTTCCTCCACTTTGGAACTGACCTGAAGTTTGTCCTCCAAGAGCTCACTGAAGGAGCTCTGAAGGCTCCGATTTGGCTGCTTTTTTCCGGTATCCCGAATTAGCTGGGCGTCAGGCATTCCTTCTGATTGACCATATTTTTGGCTCTTCGCCATCAGGGCATGTTCCAGCAGGCCTCTTGAAGCTACTGATGAAATTTTGGCACTGGCACGGAGTTCATCTGCCACAGCTCGCTGAGGCTGACTACCCCTTTCAGGGTGATAAAACTTGCACTTGTGGCCATATGTGCACTTTTTTCCTAATGGAAGAAAAATATGAACATTTTTTTGTTACTGTACTAAAATAAAAAACATGTTTTTGTACAATTTTTAATTAATTTCACTATACAGGAGCAGACATCTTCTGCAGCATAGGTGATTAACATACATTTGATAAGAAACATACATGAACATTTTAACTGCCTTTTTAAAGGTAGTGTATTACCATAGGGACATGGCTGCTTTCTGTGTTCAGGAATAACAGGCCTCTTCCTCAAGAAATTCTCAAGACTAGGTCCATGGCGTCCCAGTGGGTCATCAGGCGGCATGAATCTAAATATGCAGTTAACAGACTGAAATTAGATGCAAATGATGAGTTCTTTCAAACACAGACACAAGTTGAAATTCTCCCCTTGTTTTTTTTTTTTTTGTTTGTTTGTTTTTTACAACAAATTGGTTAAAGTAATACAAAGACAGTATTTTATTTAGTATGTTCAAAGGTGCAGGGAAATAATGACGTTAAAAGGAATCCAACAGATTTGCTTCTTGCGTTGGTGCGATTTGCTTACTTGTCATTTACAAACGAGTACATCAGCAGGCGCTCATCTATAAATTTCTTCCACTCTGGCTTCTCATTCGCTAAGTCACGGTAGTTATCGTTTGAAACAATTATACCGTCTGACTCGTAGGCCAGTTTGACGATGAATCTGTCGTCGTAGCAAACCACACGACGTCCCTGAACACGTCGCGATGGAGTGAAAACCAAGATCTTTTCTTTCTCCAGACGCCGCAGGATCTCTTGGTCTGAAGAACAAGGAGAGGTGCAATAGTTAAACATAGAGAGAAAGACTAGAGTTAATGGATAATAAGAAATCCTTCCAAAAGCAGGATATTTAAGCACATCCTTTACACCATTGTTATACTAGGACAGCGACTGTAATTGTTACCTGTGATAAGGGCATCAGGTCGCGACTGCTCCTTTCTCCAAGCAGGGACAAAAACTGTGATGTCACGGTGGCCTCGCTCCAAGAACCAATCAACTGCTAACTTGATACCTTGGCAGGAAAAAACTTCCTTGTTCCCATGACTGTACAAACAGAAGGCAAACATCAGTGATGCAAACAGAATGGTAGCCACACAGCTAAGATTAAACAATCTTTGCCTGTTTGCTTGTCATAGTCATATTGTCAGTACAACAGGTTATTATAATTATAATCAAGTAACAAAAAAATGCTTAGAAGTCAAACTCTTCAATTAGGCATCTGAATGTAGAGTATCTCATGTTCATACTGTTGATAAAGATGTCTTTTGCATTTCACTAATTATTTTAACCATCTGAGGTTTAAGGCGGTAAACCTTAGAGAAAGACAACAGTTTTTTTCTTTTAAATAGTTGCCAAAAAGTGTCTTCCCTGACTGCTAAGACTTTAAAACACAATTTAACAAAAAATAAAATTACATATTCTGATTGCCCAGGGTCAGGGTTAGAGGCAGGGTTAGCATTTGGGTCATTACCAATGACTACTTAGATGCCAGAGGTTAAAATAAGTACGTTTTATTTTAAAACAATGGCAAACACAGGTTTTTATCATCATAAATCATCACAAAACATAAAATACAACTAATCCTTCTTCTGTGTGGTCTCTACAAGATGTTTTTTTATGATAATTCCCAAGCTGCCAAACTTTTAATACTATCAGCGTCTTAATATAAAAAAAATTTCTCCCCCCCACAATGAACAATGGTTTCACTTTGTGTCGCTAATTACAAACCAGTGACACAAATTACAAAGGCATAGGATTACTTCACACAGGCCACAATCTCAAACTCAGCTAGAATAGCTGATACCCTTCTATGCATCCAATTGGCAATATAAACCACTGCAAGCCACTTTGCAACCCATCTGTATTCCAACTCCTTTCTGATGTCTCCTCTATTCCATGCTGGGGTCTTGCTGCTTTTCTCAGCATCTGGATGTAACATGTAACTAACATTGATAGTTTTAAACTGATATCTTCTTAAATGGTTTTGGCAGGAAATGGATTTGGAAAAATTTAGAAAACTACTATACTATCCTATACATAAACTATACAATGCATGTTTTCAGCACATAAGCATTTCTCTAATATGTGTTATATGGCTCTCAGCTTAGCTATATATGTTAGGCTCGTAAGCCAGATAATAGCTGAAATAAAGTAATAAAGCTACCACTCATGAACATCTAATTTTTTTTTTTTTTTAAAAAACATGGCTTTTCTCTGTGAGGTAAAGAGATGGATACATGAAAGCAGAACAAAAACCTAGTATTTTCCAAAGCTTCTCTTCCTCACCTCATGGCTACATTGCTTCCATCCACAACAACAGGTCGCAGGTTTTCTTTGTCTTCTAGCAGGTGGGAGGGACACAGCAGCCGAGAAGAATCCAGAGAGGTGTTGGAGGTGGAGGCCACCGAGGAGGACAAAGAGGAGGAGGGAGACTGTGAGACAGCTTGACCTCCTTGCTGATCCATCTCTGTTTTGGTTCCCAGTTTGACTAGCTCTCCCAGTATATCATTGATAAGTGCGTCAGGGCCTAATTTCCTCAGGACCAGCAACACTAGTTCTTCGGGGTAGCCTAGTTTGAGAGCAAACTCCACCTTCGTGCGGCAGTGTGTGATGGGGTCAGTCAAAGATGTTTCCGGGGGGTCTCCAGGAGACTGATTTGGTGCCAGGTCCAGCCTGACTGGCTGAAAGACTGAGGACTCCTCCCTTTGGTGTAGGTGAAGCTGATCGTGGTGCGGTGTTTTAGAGTCAGAACCAGACCCAGTCTGGAGCCTTTCATCTTCACTGTCAGAGATAGCACTCTCTTCAGAAAAGTTACTGCAACTGCTACTGCTGCTTGAATGAATTATACAGCTAATACCTCTGCTACCAATTGTTTTGCTGCTTTTAATGGTGACACCCACTCCTAAATTCCCAGCCTGCCGCTCAGCACCTTCCACGTGTAGGTAGTCCAGATCCAGCCCTGGGCTGAGGATGTTGCCTGTCCCATCCTCCAGATGGTCCTTCAGGCCCATGAATCCTTCTCATACATCCAGCTCCACGACCTCCGTGACCTCCCAAACACCTGACTAACTACTTAACTCACTTAACTCACTCACTAACTAGTCCTGCGAAAATACCTGGAAATTAAAACATAAAAAGGAACTGGTTAAATTCTCCATATGTACTCCCCTGTCATGTGATACCATCACATGAGGACATAGGGCTACACATTACACTGCATTTATGATCAAATACAGAAACACTCCTGGTCAGTACTCCATTAACTTCTACATAAAAAATAATTGAAATGTTATATACAATAAAAACCAAAAAATCTGTTTATCTAAAGTATGGACCAGCGATAATAAAACAAATATTCTCCGCAACAGCTAAAAGGACCTTTTATTCGGCTTCTTCCTCCCATCTCAAGCACGCCTCTTATTCATCAAAAGAAAAAAACAAAAACCACAGGGCCCAAAGCAGCAACACCTCCTCTGCCCTGGGATGTGTCTTGACATAGTCTGTCTGCTACGTGTAGCTAATTTGCGTATTAAGATCTGACTGCAGGATTCAAATGAGAAGAATGCTGATGGTACATGCTTTATGATGCTTAAAACACGCAGGTTGAAAACTCTTTCCCAACTTCTACTGATTTGCATTTTAACAGTGATGGGCTGTGTTGTCAAACAAACAAAAGCTTAGGGACAAAACACTAAACACTCAAGTCGCGAGCAAGTGATGGGAAGCCAGCACAGACATAATTACTGTACGACACGGGCAATTTTGATCTGCTAAAATCTGCTAAAGAACAGCAGCACTGTCAGACACACTGCCTTAAGTAGAGGTCACGACATGATTTAACATTTTTAATTGTTTAGCGTGATATTTTACAATTTAAAGTGCCTCTTTTTATACATATAAAGAACCAAACTTGAGTCTGGCATATGCAGGCATTCTTATTCTTATTGACATATGCATTTTATTTTTGTGAAATACGTTGCTTTACATTTTGAAACAACAGCTCAGTGAAAAACAGGCCAACAATGCTGCCATATGAAACACTTCGTTTCTGCTTCATACCAGTAAAATAAATAAAATAAAATAAATGCCTTTTTGCAGCTTATTCACCCAACTTGAGCTCAACAGGCAGATTCTCCGCTTACCTTGCATTGATTAATGCATGCACTAGCTGTAACTTCTAAGATGGGCTTGATATCGTTTGTCTCCCCATATTGTGGCGCATTGGCTCCAGACTCAAACATAGAAAAGCACTTCTTTTTGAAACATCATTTCAAAACAAATATGAGCAAAATTCATTGATATGTGTTTAGTGACTGCATTGACTAATGGAAACCGAAATGAATGTGACCATGTGACGTTATAGTAAGTACAAAGATCTACAACGTTTGTGGCAAGTCATTGGTCATTTATTGTGTGATAACTCAACAGACTGTGTTAACTTCCTGTCTCACTGAGTACGTGAAAAAAACCCCACTATAAACGTGAGGGATTAAACTGATTTTATTGTTATCCTCAGAGTAAATGTAAGAATAAGCTGTCATGCAGAATCTAAGACATTTTTTTTTAACTGCTTGGCACGTTTTGCACATTCAAAATTTAACTGTGCAGCAAGCAAAGGTACAGCCAAAATTTTCAAACATGAGCAGCCAAAAGGAGATGAATTAAGTATAATTAAGAATAATTTATGAAAAAAGTCATGCCAATACGTATGATAAAATTGTTTCTTATGGGCTGCTATTGTAGCATTTCCATTTTGACTGGACAAAGCTCATGTTAAGAGGCAGGAGGTCCGAGGATTGCTGCTGTCACACTTTCTCGTTGTTGTTACACCGATCTGGTTAGGTTTAGAAAAAGCTGTATTTGGGTCAAAATACAACATTTGCCACTTATTTCTAATCTCCTTCCACTACCTAGGTGGGGTGTCACATCAAAATCATTAAAAAAAAATGGCTCTTTCTGACACAAACTTCCAACTGAAGTATGTCACTTTTATAGTTGTGTGAGCTACCATGAAAAAGAAAAATTACAAACTGCCTATTAACACAAACACAGCACATGTTTTATGTTTTCCAGTTAGAGTGAGTTCACTGATTACTGAAAGCCCAGAAGAAATCCTCCACAAGTCCACACTAAGATTATCGAAACTAAAGAGCACCTCACTGAGGACAAAAACTTTATAAAAGGATCCTTGCAGTTGGACATAAACTACATTACATAAAGTTATACTTCTATTTAAATCCACAAAATAAAATTTTAAAGTGATGTTTATGAAATTCAGTCAGTGATACAACAGCTAACACTGCAGTCAGTCTGTGTGTTTATGTGGCCTTCTTGAATGTTTCTCAATTCCCTCTGTGGTAGCAAATGAGAGAAACCCCTAATGCTGCTCAGAGCCTCGGTCTCTCCTCTGAGTGTGGCCTGCTGGATGGGTGGGGGTGCACAGACTGGCTGAAACAAAGAGTGATCTGTAAATTGTTCGGTGACCACTTTAAAAAAAGAAATAAAATGCCTTTGTATACTTCCACTGTATTCACACAAAACATACACTAAATTACCTATGCTTCTGGTTGCTGTAACCTCATTTTAAGCGGACTTTAAATGTTGCTCATTTCCTCAGAAATACTAAAGTCTAGTTCCATATTTTTTATTTAGTCTAGTAAATAAGCTTGCCATATTTTAAAGTTCAAAATAGTACTTTTATTTGATAGTGCTGGAAATTTATAGTTATAGTGCTGGATATTTAATATTCTTAAATCACACTTATATCACACTCACCCAGCTAAACATGAACATCTGAAAAAAATAACAAAGGAGTGGTTAAGGCTAAAGCCGTCCAGCACTCAGAGCAAGCCACCAGCTAGCTGCTAGCAGCCTCGGTATGAGCAACGGAGGCAAAGAAAAATTATAGATATGAGTGAAAAAGAGAAACATAATGGAAAAGGATGTAAGTACCTGACATTAGTTTTGTTAAGTAAATCTGCTGCACCGGCTTTTGTTTGGTAAGGTAAAATACGTCAGATAAAGGTGGGTGTACAGCAACTCGTTTTTTTTCATTTTTGCACCTCTTTCCAGTAGCAGAGCACGTAGTTTTTAGATGTTAAAATGAGAGAAAATCCTCTAACTTACTCAAGTTTGGGGGAAATACGTTTTATCCAGTAAAGTTTAATATTTTACATTAAAAAATGCTGTTTGCTTGTATCAGCAGATCACACACACACACAAAAAAAAATTTGCAAAACTGAATTGGCCAAGAAAAATAAAATCTGTTATTTACGCTGGGCCTAGCTCCTCAATTCATCTTCTGCCTGAAACAAGTGGTATTAGCTGCTGTTCCATTTAAGCCAACTTTCTTCTGATTGGCTGCCCTTCAAAAACAGCAGGTTTGCACACCAGGTGGGTGGAGCTTCTTCAGCCCAAATTACATGCCAGAGATGACCATTTCAATAATATCTACTCTCACTGACATACAGATCAAAGAGTAGATAAAAATTCTGTGAATCAGAGTGTGGAGCCTCATGTTTGGTTCATATTGAATATGAACATCCACTGTTCTAGCAGAATATATATGAAGGAAAGCAAGAAAAAACATTGTATACAAGTTACCCATTAACCTAGTTTAGTTGGCTTCATGCATAAATCAGACAGAGCCAAGATCCTTCTTTTAGGTACCTCTGCTTGAGAAGGTACAAAAGAATTATCTGAAAAGAGAGGCATACAAAAAGGAAGTGACAGTTGAAAACCAGTCATATGATGACTTGCTTCAACACCCCACCTGTAACTGGTATGATGTGGACAGAGTGGGCCTGCTTCAGTTTTTAGCAACAACAGTTCACATCACAAACACATACCAATAACTGTGTGTTTGCATGTAAGGTTGTTTATCTGTGGAAATACCCATGCAGGGTACTTCCAGTGCATGAAACTGCCCTGAGATCTGTGAGAAGTGAACGGGAATGTTATTTACAACGTGTTCTTCAAATGTTGTTCTTAAAAGTACGATGTCAAAAACAAAAACAAATTCTGTGAAAGAAAAATAGTCTGTTATGCTCCTCTGGACAAATAATGTTGATTTGACATTTTTGAATGCACTGACTCAAGGTGAACAAATACTGTCTGGTAATATTTGAAGACTTCAGCTTTCTTCATGAAGCTGCTCGTCATACATTATTTTAAAAGGGTGGAGGGGTGAAATATGTTAACATTGCTTCCCTGACTCAGTGTTTTACTTTCTCACTTTAAATAAAAATTGGCAGATAAATTTCTTCACCAGTTGTTTGCAAATCAATTCAAAAGAGCTAATTCTGCACTCTGTAAGCGTGCCTATTTATGGTTACAGTTTTAATGAAGAATCTCTCAGATCGCATGCTAAAGCCCCGGAAAGCAGGGGCCTCTTAATGTCCCGACCCCCGACGTCTAAGCTGCATCGCCGCTGTTTGTCATCCTGAATGCAACAAGATAGCCAGAATAATTCAGTCCAGCAAAAAAACCTGAAAAAAAAAACAAAAGAGGCACAAAGGGAAAGGGAGCGACAGTGAGTTTGTGTGTGTGTGTGTGTGTGTGTGGGGGGGGGGGGGGGGGAGGGGGGGTGGGGGGGGGGGGGGGTAAAACTT
>VVHJ01025148.1:989-11467 GCA_015107715.1 Tylochromis polylepis
TTTTTTGCTTTTAAATTTTTTTTTTTTTTTTTTTATTATTATAGCCCACTGTATAATAGCAAGGATTGTATATACAACTGAAGAGATGTAAATATTTATGTGGCTTGCTTCAAGGTTGGTATTACAACAAAAAAAGAAAGAGAGAAGAAATATTCACATAGTTAAATTCTACATGCCCACCAGCAAGCTTTGTGGATAGCAGTGTAAAAATGAAAAACAAAAGAGACACTGCCTTAATGTTTAAATAAAAAGCTTATTGCCATTCATGGTCTCAGTCTTGTTATTTATTGGCAGTGGCTTTCAGGGTCTGCCGTTTTCCATTTGTTCTTATTAATGGAGCCAAAAGTAATGGCGGTTGAGTTACAGAAGGGGGCAGTACAAGCAAATATTTCAGTTGCATATTGAATGTGTTGTTATCATGGAAAAGAGATTGTTTTTTTTTCCTTATTTTCTTAACAGATGAATTGAAGAAAATGGGTTAAGCTGTATTTCAAATTATGTTAATGTTGCAGCTACAAAGTAAAGCTGCTTCCCGTGCTCTGTGGAGATTTTGCCGTATTCAACAAATCCCGATAAGACCTCCTAAAATACGACTGACCAATAGAATGCAATTTCACTTTGTGATCATATGACTCTATAAGATATGAGAACAGAGTCAGTAAGCATCAGCAACACAGTTCCAGTTCAATCTGTCATATAATTATTAGGACTGACAGAAGAGCACTATGGCCAAAAATGCCTTGTTGGTGTCGGAGGTTAGAGGAGAATTGGCAGACTGCTTTGAGTTGATAGGAAGGCACCGGTAACTCAAATAACCACTGTTAGACCCAATGTATACAGAAGAGTGTCTCTGAAGACTGGATCCGTTCTGCCTTGCATCTACAGCTCAGGCTGGTACTGCTGGTGGTGTTAGGATGTGGTAGATCATTTATTTTTTGGCACACACCACAGCCTACCTGAGCGTTGTTGACCGTGACCATCCCTTTATGACCACAGTGTGCCCATCTTCTGATGTCAGAAGCTCACATCATCTCAAAGTGCTTTCTTGAACGTGAAAATAAGCTCACTTTACTGAAATCAGAATCGTATTTATTGGCCAAGTATATACATATACAAGGAATTTGGTTCCAGTCGATAGTGTGTTTTACATTATTGTGCTTGAGAGACACTATCTATTTTAAAAAAACAACAAACCCCCCCCCCCCACAAAAATAGATATGAAGTGCAGTTGCAGTCTGGCAATGTGAGACAATGTAACAGTTCAACTATTTAAGAGGGAAATAGCAAAGGGGAAAAAAACTGTTCCTGTGTCGGGTAGTCCTGGTCTGCAGGCCTCTCTGCCAGAAGGCAGCAGGTCGAAAAGTCTGTGTCCAGGGTGAGAAGGATCTGTGATAATTTTCCCTGCCCATTTCCTGATTCTTGAAAGATACAGGTCCTGGATAGAGGGCAGGGAGGCCCCGTGAATCTTTTCTGCTGCCTGTACAGTCCGTTGCAGTCTGCACCTGTCCTGTTTAGTAGCTGCTCCATGCCAAACTGTAATAGAGGAGCACAGGACAGACTCAGTGACTGCAGTGTAGAACTGGATCAGCAGCTCCTGTGGAAGACTGTACTTCCCCAGTTGTCTCAGGAAGTACATCCTTCGCTGGGTCCTTTTGAGGATGGAGGAGATGTTAGTCTCCCACTTCAGGTCCTGGGAGATGGTAATACCCAGGAACTTGCAAAATTTCACAGTAGACACCAGGCTGTCTGATACAGTGAGAGGGAGCAGTACTGAGGGATGTCTCCTGAAGTCCACTATCATCCCTACAGTCTTAAGCGTATTCAGCTCCAGATTGTGCTGACTGCACCAAAGTACCAGCTGCTCAACTTCCTGTCGATATGCGGCCTCGCCACCATCCTGAATAAGGCCAATGACGGTGGTGTCATCTGCAAACTTCAGGAATTTAACAGTCGAGTTTTTAGAGGCGCAGTCATGGTGGAGCCGGAGATTCTCATCGTGGATGTGCAGCCGACAAACTTGCAACTGTGTGATGCTGTCACATCAATACGGAAAAAATCTCTGAGGAATCTTTCCAGTACCTACACCACAAAAGGGGGACTTAAAATTGATACCATATCAAATTTGAGGTAAAGTCTCCTACCAAAATGGGTCAGTTATGGTGGGGCGGGTGGGGCACCATTAATGTGTGTATCTTGTCACGTTCTCACTAGGACAAGCCTCTAGTCACAATGATAGCTTGTCTTTTACTGAGGTGCAGCTACAAATTAGTTCCTACAGGAAGCTGACACTAAAAGGTCATCTCTGCCATTTGTCACATGTCTCTGATGTTTTGAGCACCACAAAGCGAGTTGCTAATAATTAGATTATATTCAAGAGGAAGCAGACATTTCTACAACTATTGATATCTGGAAAAGTATAAAACACACACACACACACACACACGGAAAAAACCAGATGTTCAAAAAACACTGCAGATAGAGGAAAAGCTGCATTCTAATGTTAATTTTGGGGTGAGCCTTCCCTTTAGGTGTTTTGTTTAAAAATAATAAATATACAGTTTGGATTAACACTCAAAAAGAAAAAGCTTTTTATAGATGAGGTCCTAATTGTGAAAGTGCGGTCAGGCCCCGTTTGCTGCCTCGCCATGGGACAGACGGATGAGGTGCCGAATGATGATTTGGGCTGATGCAGAGACTCCGATCCAAAAACCCTGCACCAACACTGGCAGCAGGAGCTAATGTTATTTTTGCTGTATTTAAAACCAGCCAAGGATGAACATGCAGAACGATCGCCACCTTGATTTATAGCCTCTGTTCTTGGATGCATTACAGAGAACACTAGGATAATGCTTGAAAAACATTAATATTACATTCTGTTTGATGGACAGGCCTTAACTCCATTTTAAAGTGCTACAGTCTGTGAAAAAGATCAGGTGTTCAGCATTACACCTGTTCCTGTTTCCCGTGATCACAGATGAGCAACAGAAACAACAGAAGTAAGGTTTGGGAACTGCTTTTCTTTTATTCCATCAGGATAATCATCTCGTTTTTAAATTACTTTCTTCGATCAGAATAACAACAATGATTGGAGTACAAAAATAGAAAGAGAATTACGAAGTGCCTCGATGCCACATATACAACAGGAAAATATTTTACAGTAACAAAATCAAGTGTTAGAAAACACAAAAGGATCTCACATAAAACCACCAAGGTATTACACCCGACACTGGTCGACTGTCTGTCATCCTCTGACATTTCACAGACCGTCTCTGACATTTCATGCACCATCAGCACATTGCAAAACTCGTAACATCTTCCAGAGGAGCTTTGTTTTATAGAAAAAGCCATCTCCTAAACAATTTCCTCAGCTGCTCTCTATTTTTTTCTTTTAAAGAGCAAATCTGCTTGTCTCATCCCTTCTTGCTCTTTGTATTTATTTCTTCTTCTCTAAAAAAACCCATCTTACAGTACTGATGCACTGCCTCAGCTTCGTGCACTCCTTACTTTTCTGTTTGACACTTAACCTGGAGGCTATTTATAACAAAACCTCAACTGACAATCAACAATACACACTGGCAATGACTTAAAATTGATACCTAAGAAAATTTGAAGTAACGTCTGAAGTTTCAATATTTGCCATGTTCAATAATTAAAACACATATATATATCTATATATATTAGACACACATAAAGAAATAGATGAAACCCTAAAAGGAGAAATGTGGCGTGGGTTCACTGCTTCACTTTTTAAATACGATGATGATGATGATGATGATGATGATGATGATGATGATGATGATGATGATTAGAGAGGGGTTTTTGTGCTACTGTGGATCTAAAAAAAAAAAGAAAAGGAAATGCTCCGTTCCTTCTAGACTAGCGTAGTTAAGTAGATTTTATTAAATGAAAATCTGCACATCAATAACTTAACAGAGGTTGGATTACACAGGCTAGTTTTCATACAGAGGCTAGTTTTTACTAAATATCTGTTACATCTTAAACAGAAACAGTGCTCTGTTTTCTTAATTAAATGTTACTTTAGCTTAGAGCCCGACTGATATAGGATTTTTAAGACTGATACCAATATCGGGTGATTTAAAAGGCAGATATCCCGATATATCGGCCAATTTTTTTTTTCTTGTCAGACAGACAGAACTTAGGCAGATTTTCTTTTTTCCCCACTTTTCCACATTTCTGTGTAGTTATTTATTTACTTGTCAGCCGATTGCTCTCATCAGCTGGTTGTGGAGTTAGATCCAGTGTGCTGCCAGGAGGGAAGTTGCAGACATAGTTTGCCCTCTGGTGGACAAACTGTGCAACAACACCCACAACATGAATAAACTGAAGGGTGTATCTCCCATTTCTTCCTTGCTTTTCAAATTTGTTTATCAGCTTTTATAAATGCTGATACAGATAGGTCTGCTAATATCAGCCGGTACTAATGGCAGGACTCTAGTTTAGCTTGCTGTGTAAGACTGGCTTTTTGGAAGTTATGCTACAAGTTGAGATTCGACATCAAAATTTACATCTATTATTATTCTTATTATCACTTACAGTATGGACGGTTTTACCTGCTAAGGTATTCCTCAAGCTTTAAATGAAATCACTTAACGAGTTGTCTTTAATAGCGTCTGCTGCCAATGAATGTGGAACAGTGCTGGCAATAACATGAGGAACTGTTAAAACAGATGTAAAATCACAGCACAGAGTGAAGCTGGAAAAGCTTCTTGTTTTTGTGTTTGTTTTGTAGGCCTAACAGAGAAGCAGACGAGTGAGCGCCACTGTACAGTTTGTTGTATACCAAGAATTATGACAGGGGAGTGTTACATACTTCCCTCTGATTGTTAAAAGTGAACCGTTTGAAAAAGACAGAAAAAAAAAGGAAATCACTGTTAAAGGTCCTGTTCTCAGTTATACTGGAACTACAGGTGATGTGGTCCTTTACCCACACTGCCTCAATAAAGCACTTTAATTCACTTTTTAAGCGTTACACTCTTAATATATTGCTAATTTATTTATTTGTTTTTGTTTTGCAGCCCTTCAGCACCTCCTATAGAGCAAACAAGGACCAGTTACCAAAACTCCATCGTTGGGCTTACCAGCGTGTTCATTTTAACTGAACAGCTGTCGTGGCTGTGATCCGACACAGTTAAATATAATGCTACAGAGAGTTTTTACAGGGATCCCATGTCTCCTCACATATTCTCTTTAACTGTATTGTTTTGATTAAAAGACTCTAGTCTTAGCTCTCTCGATCAAACTGCGCAAGCTTGAATTGAAAGTGTCCAATGAAAAGCGAGTGCGCTGCCTCAGTGTGCACAGTCACTCGAGGGAGACAAACTCTTCAAAACGCTCTTTGGTCCAAATTTTCATACGCAATCCTGAAATTCCCCCGTGCCGTGCCAAAAGCCCTCTGAGTGAACTGTGATATATAGAAAAGAAGTGCAATAAAGCCATTATTTAGAAAGCTTTACATTGTGTGTGACTGATTTTGCGAAGGCTCGGCTGAAATCCAAATCACGAGTCATTCTCGATTTTTCCATATATACACAGATATCTACATTCTGATCATTGCCACCACTGAGGTTGCAAAGAAACCCGAAGCAGTGCGAAGGCCACTTGTCAGCGTTATAATTAAATAAGACATTAACCACTGAAGCGCAGCTTTGAACTGCCAGAAAACCAGCACCCTTCTTTTTAGAGACAGCAACAGTAGAAAATCTAAACATAATCAGGTTAAATGTCATCGCAGTTTCTTCCATGGCCAGTAAAGGTGAACAGAGCAGAGTTTTCATGGAGTTCAGATATTGCTTGAAGTATTTCTCTCTCACTGTGGGCCTTTGTGAGTTTTTTTTTTTTTGTCCTTGAAATAAAAAAAAATAAAAAAACCAAGAAAAATGAGAAAAGAACCAGGATGATCACCAAATAGCCTTTTTTCCTGTGCAGGCGGATGCAGTCCAGTCCCTACAGGTCCTCTGTGTAGATGATGCAGGGACTAGTATCCTCACTTGACTCCAGTTGCACTGTGGAGACATACCAACGGCAGGAGCCTGTGGCGTTGTAGTTGAGCGTGGTGCGGTAAGTGTTCTTGGTGTGTTTCGGGTAGATTATGGTGGTGCTCTGGTAGCTGACGGGCCTCTGCCGGGGCTCCAGGTACACCTGGGTTTTGTAGCTCCTCCAGGTGCAGTTTCTCACCGCCACCACCGTCTCGCTGAAGGACGTGGCCGTGGGAACAGGGGTGCAAAACACCCGGTTGCGGTAGTGCTTGTCGGAGTCGTACTTGACCTCAGAGTTACACCTGAAAACGACAAGGTGGCTGTTTAGAAAGTCACATGAAGCAATAGATGGGAGTGCTGACAAGAGAACAGCGCTCGGATGAAAGTGGATGCAAACAGTGCTACATCTTTACATGTGCCCTTACTTGATTTCCTGCTCTGGCTTGGGGTTGACCTCGATGGTTTCTCCAAAGAACACGGGGTGCATGTGAGTTTTTGGGTCGGTTCCCGTGGAGTTCAGCAGCAGGTAGGGCAGCTGTGCAGAGAAAACACGGGTTACAATCTCACATATAAGCAAACAATCATCCCAGTTGAGAAATCCCAACAGAGCCAGTTCAAATCACTGCAGTCCCCACCCTCTCCGGGACTGATTCTTGACCTCGCCACAACTCGCCTCTTTAATGGCATGGGCCAGTACTACAACAATTAGACCAGAAAGGCAGCAACACTTTCATTCTCACTCTCCAGCCTGTCTTTATCAACAGGAAAAGCTGTAACACTTGTTGAAATTCATTCAAAAATGTAGCCCTCCTTTTCCAGGCCAATTCTGGATCCCTGCCCTTATGTTCAAACATCCCAGCTCTAAGGAGGTTAACACATCCACACCACGGCTGGTAGAGATGCAGCGTGTTACTCAATGTGCTTTTTAAAAAATGAGTTTAGATTACAAAAGGTTAGCTGCACTACCTCGCATGCATTAATTATGTTGTTTGGAGACCTTTTCTTTCAATCCATTAACAAATTTGTCCCCATATCATCCTGAAGCTAAAGCTGACTTCTTCACATGAGCTCCTGTGTCTGACTAAAAGAGTAAAAAGCCCAAAAGAGTTTGTTTTCTGTCCCACAAGAGCCAAAAAAAGTAATCTTTTTCATTTTCTGTCCAACTCATTAAAGAATCAGTTATTATCGCTACAGTGCTTCATAACCAATAACCAAAAATGCTCCAATCCAATACCTGTACAGCTTGGTTTATTGGGTATATTTCAGCAAATAGTTTAACTCAAACTACACATGGCTGTTCACGGTGTTATGACATGTGCGTTACTGATGCACTATCAACACTTTCCTCTCAAATATCACACAATATGATTAATAAAAAGTTAAAGTGATAGTTTGTTTTAAGCATGCCTAAGGGCTAAAGTTTGAGGATTATTTGGTTTTGTTATATAATCTGTCTGTTGAAGCTCTGATTGTAACTTGACCTCTGACCTACAGTGGACACAAAAGCTGACACAGCAACAATGCGACCCTTTTCTGTGATTAAAAACTCTAACCCTGTCCGAATCAAACCACTCCACAACCGCAGCTCTGCTCCCTCTCACATTACACAGGAGAGGCCGTCACATGCTGCGGGTCTGGACTGCACATGCCGCTACAGGGGACGAGCAAGAGAAGGCCAAGGGCGCTGCAGATCACTGCGAGAAGCTCGTCTTACCTACGGCCTACCATCATCGCCATCTGAACGGCGGCACCGCACTTCAACAGCTGCCACGCAGCAGTGAACAAAAAGCTGAACTTCAGCTGCGTTCATTTTTCTGCTCTGTGACCTGGAAACAGTGTGCGAGGGTCTGATTGTCTTTCCACCGCTGCTCCTGCATGGAGAGCATTCCAGGTATTTCGCCGCAGACGGTGCGCTCTGGCAATGTCTGCAAAGCAAACAGTCGTGAATGGAGGGGAGGCCTCCTCCAGGCGCCGTATCCCCGAGCGTGTACACACAGCACAGCACCCCCCCCACCACCGCCCCACTGGAAACACATTTCCACGTAAGAAGAAATAGTGTGCAGCTGAGCAACCCACACAACGCAGAGCTATGGAGAGAAACGCCAACCCAAACACAGACTTCAAACTGGGGGCTGTTTGTTGCAGCAAAGCCTGTGTTTGTGCGGATGTTATTGAAATATCGACAGTATTGATACCAAAGCTGGTATTGGGATCAGACTGATACTAGCCTGATAGAAACAAAGTATTGATCCTATCCTCTGAAGCCCAGATTCTACTTGGCTGCAGACACAGACACGGACATGGACGGAGAGCTGACGGCCAAGTAGTCTCCAAAAACATCCAGTTTCAAAATGGATGAAAAGCAGAAAGGTGTGTTTTGTTGTCTTAACTAATTATTGTGGAACGTAAATAATTGCATTGCCTTAGTGGTCATTAAAATGTGTTAATAATGATGATGTGTCCCTCAAATTACGACACGCTGCTCTCCTTTATATAAGCTGCCTTTATAGGTTTGAAGTATTGGTCTTAGTATTGACACTGATCCTGTATTTACTTGCTATCTGATCAATACCAAAATCTGCAATACTGCATAGCAGTAGAGGTATTAGAGCAGTTCCACGTGCATCACTATCCCACAGCAAGCCGAATTTAAGAAAAAGTCATCTGTCTCCTTCCTGTCCATTCCACCAGCAGCTGGAGCCACCTCCTTGAACTGGACATGTCCACAGCCTCTGAAATATATGCGATTACATGACCACGCATGTGCTTCTCATGCAACCTGCCGGTCCTGTAAATCTCTTCACACTTAAAAAGATGCAGATATAAGAATAATTATCCTGCATCTGCATGAATTTGAACCACGTTTGAAAACGGACGAGGCTGGCTGAGCATTTGTGTTTAATTTAGAAGTGAGAGGTCATCAAACACTTATGCAATGGGCTGAGGTCGCTCTAACGAGCCCCCCCTGCACCTCCGAAATAGAACCAGAGGATTGTATTTAGGGAGCATACAAAAACAACACAAAAATAGATTTGGAAGGAGTAGAAAAAACACAACACAAACACAAAACGGAGCATGGGTACATCTCCCTTCATCCTGTCAGCAGACTTGTACTCAATAAACTTGAGGAAACTGTTTTTTAGATCGAAATATTTGACTCTTTTAATTCAAACAGGCCCACAGACAGAAACAGGAGCAGCTCCTTTCTTTAAAAAAAGAAAAAGAAAATGGAAAACCACAAAGAGGAGGAGTCGCTCTAATCCGAACCTCCAGAGGATTAGATGATCTTTTTTTTTTGTTTCGCGTCCCAGCACACCAGTGTTGTGCACCTCCCAGGATGCAGCGCTGCATTTCTGAGGCCTCTTTCACACACTTTAAAAGCCACCTCAGCCTGTGCAGACATGTTCTTAAGACTTTTGGAAGTGGGAGTGACCTGGAAATGATTTTCAATCAAATCAGCCTCGTCATGTGAGGCACCAATGAAATGCATTTGCCTTGAAAGAAGAGAAAATGCCTCATGTTATGATGATTCCCCAGCAAAAAAAAAACCAAAAACAAAGTAGCAACATTGCCACAAAGTGCACTGTCTGACTCATTTTGCACATTTGTTTACCATATAGGCAGGAAGACTGCTGCTAATGCAGGAAGCTATTTAGGATATTCAGATAAGACAAGAAACAACAAAGATCAAAAAGACTATAAAGACAGAGGTTTTATTACTTCCACTTTTAAACTCATTGTGAACAACATTTAACGCAGAAAAATGCTGGCTTCCAGATGTCCAGATGTTTTTTTGTTGGTTTTTTTTAGAATCAAGTGATTTTTTGGGTGATTTTTGAGGTTCTCGGATACCCTGCAACTTCATTTTGATACTTCTCTACTTCTGTTCTTTTTAAGGAGTTGGGTTTGTGAATGTTCAGAGATTAAGCAGGACAGGCGATGATCCACAGGACTAGCAAGCTATGGACAAAAATATTAATATCAAGAGAGTCAGAGTAAAATAGCCAAATAAATGAGGGTTTGAAATGGACAGTTTTGCACCTACAGGGGACTGTCTGTATATATTTGTGCTACTGACTTTTCTAAATTCCTTTTTTTCCTCCCCTATGAGAATGCAACATGACAGACTGTGAAGAAGGGCTAACACTGCACACAGCTTTAGGATAACAAGCAAAACAGGTTGAAGTACCGCCCTAAAAATCAACTAATTTGAACCAGCTGGTTTCAACCAGAGGGCACAGACCTGCTGCTGATGGTTAATTTACAGATCTAAAAGTCTGGTTTTCTGTCTACAAGTTCACAGTCGAGATCCTGTAGCGACAGCAGACTGAGTAAAAACCTGATCCAAGGTTTTTCATAACAGCACCCTCTGTAAATCATCACACAGCGTTATCATTTTGATCACATTTGACTATTTACTGGTCAGCCTGCACACCTTCCTTCATGCTAAAGAAGTAACAATGTTAATAAGTGTCATCGTTC
>VVHJ01025149.1:3827-25729 GCA_015107715.1 Tylochromis polylepis
CCTCTGATGGTGACAGGGGTAGAAGGAGGAGCATGCTTCCTAAAGCCCACAATCAGTTCCTTTGTCTTTGTGATGTTAAGTTGTAAGTAGTTTAACTCACACCACTCAACGAAGCTGTCCACCACCCTTCTGTATTCCTCCTCCTGTCCATACAGCCCACAATGGAAGAGTCATCAGAGAATTTCTGCAGATGACATGACTGGGACTTGTACCTGAAGTCAGACGTGTAGAGGGTAAAGAGGAAGGGTAATAACAAAGGTAATCCACCTTTTTGAAAAGTAGTTGGACAAAAATTTACAAAATAGACGTAATTTCTTCTTTTTTTCCTGCTGAATTTATGGGTTCAGTAGGAAAGTGGTTTTTTGTTTTTTGTTTTTCTTACAGAGGTTAAGTGAGAAACCGTTCTCCTATAAACTTCTCACAACCACACATATCGCCATCTGGTGGTGTTTGAGTAGAATGCCGGTTTTAGGCACTTTGGCTGCATTGGCTTTTTTCAGCCTGGAAGTTACTTCTGTGTTTTATACTATCTGTGGTCTTTAGTAGTGGGGAAAAAATACTCAGGTACTTTTTGCACTTAGCACATTTCACACTCATCACTCTTATTTTACAGCCCACTAATGAACTATTTTGGTTTACATTCATTAACCTTATTTAAAAGTGCAGCAGGATGGCATGCTTGTGTAGTTTATTGTTGTGTTTAAAAAAAAAAGGGGGGGGGGGAAGAAATATTTCCTTTGCCCATCCCATTGGTTTCAAGTTCATGAATTTATTTTAAAGGCCAGTGACTTTCATGGGCTGTTGTTAGAGAATGGATAAAGTAATGACCAAAAGATTAATCTGGATTAAAAGTATTAAGACTTCTTATAATGAAACAATGAAGATTTTTGTACCTAATGACATAATAGTTTTGTGGCTTTCAGCCCTTAAAGTTTTAAATTGAAATCTCGGTATAGACCCTGTAAGGAAATTGCGCTTTTAGTTAGATATAATTAAATGATGCGGATGTCATTGTGATTGGTCATGCTTTAAACCACAAACTGCCTCCTGTTACTGGGATGCAAAATCATCTGCCTGGTTATTAACGCGATTGAATTCTGGGGTTAAGTAACTCCATAGCTGCAGGCAACCACTCAGCCTGGGAACTGCTTTGCCTTGCCTTTTAGGAAATAGACTCCCCACTCCCCCTATTTTTTTTTCCTCCTAGACTTTATGTGCTTAAAGAAGATCCTTAGCTGACTCACATATCTTCTATATATTGCTGACCTACATCAGTGCTAAAACCAACAGCTATTTAACATTTACTTTTTATATTTCATACATATGCTTCCATGGTGATGTATAGTCTGCAGCTGTGTCTTTTTGTTAAGACATGGCCTGACTAGCTTGTGTTGCAATAGCGGATAACCCCTGTTGCTACTTTTAGCTAGCAAGCTAATTAGTTCATCAGGGTTGCTTTTAGCATTGGCACTTAAGCTAGAAAAACATATATATTTTTGATGTTCTGTGCCACTGGATGTAGCACAGCGTTGCTTTTAAGGTTGTTTGATGGACATGCTAGGGCTTCGAGTAAAACATAAATAGACTAGTGATTCAGTTCATTTATATTTTTTATTGTTTTGGATTTGGAAAGGCTAACAAAACAGACAACCCAGAGTTTTGCCTGAACTGCCATCTTATACACACATGCCATGAATCCCAAAGCCTGACAGGCTGCTCATGCCTGGGTTCAGTTGCAGAGTTACAGTAGGACAGCTGCTGCCTGGAGGAAGAATAAATAGATTGAAATTTGATTTTAAAAAATGTATATCTTTTCTTATTTTCTTTTTACCAGTAAGCGCACTAAACAAAGAGCTCATGGTACTGAAACCTTTAATGTTACTCAATATAATTCTTTCTGGTAGAGGCATTTAATGGGTCCTTTTAGATGCTGTGGCTAAAGCAAAACACAGACTGTGCCTGTGCTAACTGGATTTTAGAACCACTGCAGCCAAATGGAAACTGAATATTGTGGGTTTGCTATTAATCTGCAAATGGAACAGTCAGTGGTTTGGTCAGAGCTTTGGTATGATTGTGTCTGACCTGGTGTAATTAGACTGAAAAAATGGGTTTCATGTCTTTGAAATGGTATTTTGAAACAGGGATGGTATGGTGCTTGAAAACCATGTGTGTATTCTAAGTATGTGATGAATGTCTTTCAGTCACTGATGAACATGTAAGTAAATTAGATTAATTGTTTTGTTTGACTGAGGTTTGGAAAATGTAGTTTGTTCAAATGTGGCAGTTCTCACTGGCTCTACCTTGGTGAAATTATGAGCTCATATATCTCTGTAGGGATTGTTCTGATTATTCTAATTATTCATCCTCTGTGAACTCCTACGGAAATAAGAGCTTTTTGCACTCTATAATTGCTTTGTGTGAAGTAGGGGGCTGAACTACTGGAGGATAGAGCTGCCATCTCTCAATCTTCTGAAGTGACAAAGCCTCATAGCTGCTCTCTTATGGGGGGGGGGGCATATTTCGATGCACAAGGGAAGCTTGAAAATCACACTTTCCCCACATTTCTGCCCTTAAAAAGAGTGCAAAGGAAAGTTTACTTTGTGTTGTTAAACAGGATTTGGTAATGAATGCAAACTGGGTTGGACACACAGGATGAAACTGAGATTGAACAGGATCATGATTATCCATATGTCCATCCTTAAAGCCAGGGATTATACACATTTATAGTAGTTGGCTCTAAGATTTAGGTCACACAGGCTTAGAAACCATTCTGCGATCTTCTGACAGCCTCTGGTTGCTTAGAAAAAAATGTGTATTCCCCGACAGGTTGCTGAGATTGCTGTAGTTGCCCATAATTTGCATAGAAGATGCTGACTTGTCTCCAAACACTCACCAACTACTGGCCAAGTGATAGTGAAGTTTGAAAAAGTGCAACACAAATAGAGATCAAGTGCCTTCAAAGTAAAATTAAAAATGTTTCAAAAGGCACAGCTATTACTTTGAAGAGGGACGGACTGTCTTCCTGGTGTATGTCACACTTTTCAGTTTCATGACCACTCAGTGAGCTGCTGGCGAATGCAGACAAGTTTACTTCTGTCAGCAACCTCTAGCAACTGGCTGCCAGTAAGAATTTTTTAAAAAATAAAGCAATTGTTTGTATTTATTTGTTTTGTTTTTTTCCCTAAGCAACCAGAGGGGTTGAAGATTGATCTCGGCCTGTTTGACTCTGGGTTCAATTTAATTAACTGTTCATAAGTATTAATCTTTCTTTGCATAAGGAAAGAAAGGATGAAGTTCTAACACACCCATTCACAGATCAGTGTATGCTTTTATACTGAAGTTTGTGACACAGCCATCATCTTCAAACTGGGTCCACAGACTGTATTACAGCTGTCAGGACATTTTGTTTTTATTATTTTCAAGAGCATAGGCAACAGATATGTGCTATTAATTGGTAATAAATGATTTGGGATATTAAGTGTGTTTTAGGCCCGTTTGCTCAAGATACTAAACCGCTTTGTGGTAATCCTGCTCTAGAAAGTCATGTCTTTATTCAGTAGATGTCTTTTTACTGCTAGTGAACCATGCTTTTTTTCCCATTTTTTTTATTACCATGTGCACTAAAACTTTGGCATGACAGCATGGACCTAGCATTAATTTTCAGTCTTTATTAAAGGCCAGTCTCTTGCTGATGTAGCACTATAGTGGATAAAGATCAAGTTGGCTAATGAGGTATCCAGAATTGATTCCAAGTATTAATCCCAAAACACCAGCTGCTTTTATTGTGTAAATGTGTATTAGTTCTGAAGCACAAATCTGAGTGAAGCTGATCATTAAGTTGGAGTAATTTTATAATGATTTGTTTAAGCTCTCTCTGTGTTGGGAAAAAAAATTTACTTTGTAGTGATCTATTCAAACATTTTAAGGCATATATTTTAATTTACTCTACCAAAGACCAGAGGCTGTAGTTCTGCTGTATTTCTTTCAGTTCTCAAAGTTGGCCTGCTGGGCTATTACAACACCTCTTAAACAAATTATGCCCGATGTGTAAGTGTTTAAAGATAAATTATACTACCCACTGACAAAGAAATTAAATTTTACTGAAGGATGTTTATGCTAATATGGCTGCTGTAAAATGCTCAGGGTAAAACTGGGTGAAACATAAATAAACACATGATAGTACTGTTCATTTTATATACTCTGCTATTAATAAATGATAATCCTACTACCCCCTGGATAGTGCTTATATCCTCTTACTTTATTATTTCCATAAATAATACATTCACGCTCGTATTACGTCACAGTATTACAAAGAGGCAACTGTTTAAAAAATGTTTCCAAGTAGCTGAATAAAGGTAAGTGGATAGGCCTTTTGATTTTTAGTTTAGATTATTTGCCACTATAAACCAGAGTTTATAGTGGCTTTAGGAATTTGTCAGACTTGTAGAATTGTAAGGCACGACTGTTTGCTTCTTGCAAGTGAAGCTCTGTAAAGAGGTAGAGAAGTTGACTCGAGTGAAGGATCCTTTGTAGATGCACTGTATTTCAAATGTTATCCTCTTCGAACTGTTTTGCTAAAGGCCAGTCTGTGACATTCTTAAACACTCTGGATCTTCAGGGGCAGAGGGAAAGAACCACACTTAATTGGCTCAAGTAAGGTGCACATTTGAGTCAGTTAGACAGCCTCACATTTAAATGCCACCAATGGTAACATGGTGGTGTGGGTCAGTTTACCTGGAGCTGCCTGGCAAATAACTGTATACCAACTGGATGACCTTTCTTTGAAATTGCTGTGCCCTTGCCCTTGACCTTTCTTTGAAATTGCTGTGCCCTTGATGGCTGCATTTATGACTGGAAATGACTGAAATCCGTTTTGTCTTATTGCTCTCACTAACATAATTATGTGGACTATCAGTTCTATGTTGGATGTTATTAGTGAGACTCTATGCAGTCATCTGCTCCAGGGTTGTAACTCAAGTAAATAAATGAATAAATAAATGAGCATGTGACTGTTATAAGTCAGGCGAGGAATAAGACTGGTTGTTGTTAGAGTGGCACACTCCTTCACACACATGGCTCATTAAGTCTGGGATCATAGTACATTCATCAGTCACGCTCTTCACCTGCAAGTATCGATCTTGATCAGATTTCCCAAGATGTATATCTTGGGAAATCTGATCAAGATCGATGACATACATGACATAAAAGGAATATGGAGGTTATTAGAATTTTACATTAATTTTTTTTAGAATAAATGTAGAAGAACCAGGTAGACCATTAGCATCTGTCTGTCTCATTAAAAAAAAAAAAAAATCAGAGCCCCCTACAGCCAACCGTAATAACACTTGTTTTTTCCATTTGGATGGTCTCCCGGGAGAGAGCATTTTAATCCAGTCCCCTGCCAGCAGAGTCATTTGGCACGTGCTACTCCCTGCCACAGCTAATATGTTCCAAAGAGACATGTAGAATTAGGTATATTAAAGCCTCTGTTGCTCTCTGTGAACAGAGTTGGACCTGTAATTTAATTTTTTGTGTGAACAGTGTAGCAGCCCCAACAGTTTCCACATATAGTGTATAAAGAGTTGCAATCTGTGAAATTTAATTTGGTTAATAATAAGAATTTTTGTTTATTTAAAAGCTTCATTTATTTATTTATTTTCTCTGCAATAAGTTTACTTTTAATCCTGCCCAAAGCTCCTCTTGGGGATCAGGGTGCCCTAGCTTGATGACTGCTACTTGTCAGATTATCAATTCTCAGATTACATCAGTGCAAACGGCCACTAATGAGTTATGAATGCTACAGAATCTGGAAATACAAGAGGGATAATTGCATTTGAAGCTCAGACATGGAAACCCATTCCAAGCCTTTTGGCATTAGCAAATATGTAGTAGGGGAATTTGGATTTGAATGGTTGAATGTGTGGCCTTACAGCATTAAAGCATATCAATCCCTGGAGTGCTTAAATTTAGGTAAATTATGTCTGATGCAAAGATGTGTTTTTAGTTCTGGACAGGCAATTAATACATTTATGGGACAGTTTTTGTGATGTCATTTACTTAATTTATTGTAGTAAACAACAAAATTTCATGTATCATAATTGGTGAAATAACCCTTTATCACCCTTTATAATTATCCCACAGGTTGCCTTGACTTTGTGATTTTAGCTGTGAAATTGTTTTTAAATTACTAAAAATTACGGAAGTGAAATTACTTAATCAGCTGACGTTATATTTTTAATCTCTGTAGGTTTATATAAAAAATTCCCCTCTCACCCTTGTGGGCGGTCTATCCTTCAAGCTCGGGTCCTCTACCAGAGGCCTGGGAGTTTGAGGGTCCTGCGCAGTATCTTAGCTGTTCCTAGGATTGCGCTCTTCTGGACAGAGATCTCTGATGTTGTTTCTGGGATCTGCTGGAGCCGCTCACCTAGTTTGGGAGTCACCGCACCTAGTGCTCCAATTACCACTGGGACCACTGTTACCTTCACCCTCCACATCTTCTCGAGCTCTTCTCTGAGCCCTTGGTATTTCTCAAGCTTCTCGTGTTCCTTCTTCCTGATGTTGCTGTCATTCGGTATCACTATGTCGATCACTACGGCCGTCTTCTTCCGCTTGTCTACCACCACTATATCCAGTTGGTTAGCCATAAATGTATATATACACATACACATACTACTTAAAACACTAGCGTGTGCAAACTATTTAATCAAAGTTATAAGCACTGCATCTTTGTCAGATCATGGTCATTTCTTCTAAAACAATTAAAATTAGCATGTAGCAGAATATATTCATCCCTGTCTTAATGTTAAGTGTTGTGACATTTGCAAGCCTTTCATAGGGAATAAATCTCTTACATAAATTCACAGATACATTTGTTTCCTTCTCCTACCTGTTTCTGTGGTTGTTGACTTTGATCAGTAAGAAGCGGTGAGCTAATAGATGTGTGCTGCAATTTGCAGGAAAATGAACCAGCATTTAAAAATGCCAACAGCAAACAAAGAAATAAATCAGAGTATGTAGTCCTGGAGGTGAACTGTGAGCCAAACGAGTGACAGAGTCAGTGGATGAATACATCAGCCAGCGAGCTCTAGTTACAATGTAACTGTCCGAATCAGTCGTCCATGTAACATTAGACTGAGTTGTGTCAGAATTCACAGCAACCAAGACTCCACCACTTATTCTTACTCTAGCCAATCACATTAGTTCTTGTAATAAAAACACAGCTGATGTGTACAAATTCCTGTTGCATGCTACCTGTGAGAAAGGTCATCTTCAAATGATATCTGGACCTTACTCTTCTGCAAACATACGAACTAGTGACCCATACCTGTGCCATAACTCAAATATAACAAAGGCACTACTCCAGCGTAGCCATTAAATGATCCTGTGTTAACACAAACACACCCACTGACCACATTAGAGACAGGCAGTGTAAATCCATATCCATTCTGACATGCTGACATGATGCTCCCTCGGGCACTTGGAAAAATCATTTCAGAGGAGTTCTTAAATTTCTGTTTCACTTTTAAAAAATTATATGAATTTAAAATGATGTTTGATGGGAAACCAGTTGTTTACATAGCTTGTAATATTCCGATGGTGACCTCATGAAGGAAACTCTCTTAATAGGAAATTACCATGCAGGCAATGTTCTTATTACAAGTAATGTCATATTCCCCCTTGGGTATACAACTGCAAAGCAAAAGTTAATTCAAATCCATAAAGGAAAAAATAATTGAAGTTAACACAACTGGAACAAGAGACAGGAGAAGAATCACAATTTTAGTCACAATCGTGGGTCCTCTAAAGCAGTGGTTGTCAGAATTTTTCCAGCATGCCCCGCTTCAAAAACTGAAAAACTTTCATGACCCATATGTAGTAATTTTTCATCAATTATTAATCAATATTATGAATAAAAAATAATCTAGGGTAATTTTAGTGGATTCAAAGTATCATTTGTCCCCATGTTTTCCTCATATTTTTTCCATGATTGTCCATGCCCAACTTTGCTGTGACTTTGTGCCTCCTTACCATTTGAGCAAGCCTTTCGCTAATGGGAGTATTGTTTAGTGCCTGTGTATTTTTACATTTTCTTAAAAACCTGTGCATGAATGCATATATGCACTGAGAGCATGTGCAATTAATATTAACACAAACCATTTTCCTGCAGGGGACTGGAATACAAATGTTTCATGAATGCTATTGTTACATTCAGACAAAGAGGTTTTTGGCAAAGTCACAAAAATGGTGTTTAAAAAAAAATGAAACAAAAACCGCCTCAATGGGATGAAAGAAAGGGGATGAGAACAGTATTAAAATCAAAATAAATAATAAATAAACAAGCAAAAAAACACCCTCCAGTTTTTCTTACTTATTTATTTCTATAAAATGCACGTCTTTGCTGCAAAACATGACAAAGAAGATTTTGCAAATGTTCTAAGACGTGCAAAATTCACTCAACATCACTGTTACGCCTGAAGGATACATGTGTTTTAGTGAGAAATGCCAAACGTCGACAGCTGTTTGTTTCTTTGGTCCAGCGAATATCACCATCACAAAACACCTTCCAAATCAAACAAATAAAAAATGCATCACATTTTAACGCTGATAAATCGGCGATGTGACTGATTCATAGATATTAGCTTAGCACAGATGAATGGAAATGTCGAAGATTGTAATATCATATCAATATAATTTCACCACGCAAAGCAGCTACCACATGAGGATGTTATGTGCTGCATGTGTTTCAATCACAAGAATCCATTATTTTGTTCATTCTAAAATAATAATAATAATAATGATAATATAATTTAAAAAATAAATAAATCACACACTCCTGCCAATGTCTTCAACAGTATTCAATCTGTGGTGGCAGTATCAATCAATCAATCATTTATTTGTCACATGCAAAGTTACATGTACATATTACCTGCAGTGAAATTGGACCCCTTCTGACCATACATACATAGCACAAACATCACATTGGGAAGAGAGGTCGAAGAGAGTAGAATGGTAAGAAAAAAATGAAAATACACAACATCAGGGACAAGAGGAGGAAAAAAAAGAACTCAGACTGAGCTCCTAACTGGGAGAGCAGTTTGTGCTGAGGTGTTTTTTTACACATCTTCACATCTTACGTTTTTTTTGGGGGGGGTAGGTATATCTGTGCGTGCGTGCGTGCGTGTATCCTGTGTTCAACTTGAGAGAGAGTGTCCTTTCACCCAGTTAAGCAAAAGTCAGTCCTCCAGCCGACACAGGTGACCTTGAAGGATAGAGGCAGAGAGTCAAAACAGTCCCGTTATCAGGGAGAATTTGTTGTTCCGGCCAGCCTCGGCCTTGGGTAGCTGCATGAAGGTGATGGTTGTTTGGGTTAGTGCGAACAACTGCATTCCAATTTCGCAGTTGATCTAATGTCTGTCACTGGTCACCAACTCTATCAATCTCCCGCTGCAGAGCCATGAGCTTCTCCAAGATCTTATCCATATTGCGTTCAATAAACACAGTCTGAGTACTCACGGCTTGCCCGTCATATCAATCAATCATGTCGGCCAGCCTTGTGGGGTTTTGAACAGCTGTAACCGCTTCCTTTGTTCTTTGATAAGCCAGGTCCGAGCCAGCTCCGATCAGCCAGAACTCTGTTATCATGGTTCCAAATTGGTAGATGTCGTTCAGTGCCCTCCGTCGAGAGTGCTGCCAGACACACGACGCAACCGACCATCATGTATCCGGCAGCAAACATCTCTGCAGGACAATCGGGCTCCCCTAGCCCAGGCTTCTCGTCCAGGAGAGGGTGTCAATTGTGTTAGGAGACTAGTTGATCAAATCCATAATTCTTTAGGGTTTAGAGAACAAGACTGAGAGACTCTCTGAGGGTTAGCATCAGACAAGACTAGACAAAGACATGAGAAGCCAAGCAGGGAAGATAAGGGAGGGAGAGGGAGAAAGATGTGACCGCCTCTGTCAAGAGCCAAACAAGAAAAATGCACCAACACAGGTAGAGAAATAGAAAACTGACAGCCAGTAAGTGCCTTTGCATTTATTATCATAATAATTAGTTTTTTTATTTTTTAATGAAGTAAATGTATTCAAAACGTTTGTTCGCCCTCAGTGCATTTTGGTGAGTAATTGCAAAGTATTGCAAAAACTTGTTGCCAAAAACAGCTTATATGGCAGCCTAATATAAATCACTGTACTAGCATCACGAGCAACAGAAATCTATACCTGTATGAGAACAAATTTTCCTCACCAGTTCAAAAGCTTGTGCTGTTTGATCCCACAGGTGTCAGTGTCATCACAGTGCATCCTTTTGAGCTCAAGAAACGAGCTCAGATTACCATTTGAAACACGGACACCGGGTGGGTGGATTCAACAGGAGGCCATCCTTTCATTGTCCATCCTGTGTAAGAGATCATTGGGCTCCAACTGCACTCCAGCTGTTTCTGTTTAGTACTGATTATAGATTGCTATGCAGTAACACAAAAACACAGCTGACGTTGGGTTGTGAAGCTGATTTATCGTGCATACACATGCTTCTCAGTTGGCACCGTTTCTTGAGTTGGAAACTCAACTCTTCAACTTCAGTGTGTTTGTGTGCAGTTGCTTTACTTGATTTATTTTTGGAATTACTGCCAATAAATAGTTTACTAACTAATCTAGGCTGCTGTATGTGGACAGCAACTAATGGTTAAAATCTAATACAAAAATACACATGACTTTGAACCATTGATCAAAAGTTTCTTACCATGCCTTTATTTCAGTCTCTGACCTGTCAACAATTTTTAATATTTCTTTGAGGACCACATGACTGCACAATTAAACCTCTCTTCATCAACAATATCCAGCAAATTTGATGTTTAAGTCAAATAATCTGATAATTTGATCTGAACTGAACCTTCAGTACACTACATGCACAATATTTACAGTTGGCTCTCCCTCCAAGCTAATGCTAGTGGAGGCAAACAATGTAGACCAGTGTGTGCTTCTGTGGTTTCTAAACCCAGTTGTTAGGACTGGCTGACAATATATTAGCAGCTCCCCCCATCTGCCGAAAGTACAGTGAAGTAGACGGCACATACTGAAGTAATCTCAGCATGTGCTGTCACAGGAGATGAAAGGTGACATCATATCTGAGAGGGAAAACGTGTACTAAGATGGATTTGTTTCCTCCAAGGGGAGAGAAGTCCTGGGTCAGACGATGATGACACTGTCAGTTTTCAGGAGATCAGAGAACAGATCATGCACACAGGAAATTACAATGGAAGGAGAAAGGTGTCTGACTATTTTTAATACATTATGGAATTTAGAAAAGGTCATGGAAGTCAAATGAATGTGTATGTGAGCCTTAGAGATCATTAAAAGCATCGTGCATCAGTGTTGACTAAGAATACATCGCCTTTAAATTTTTAGTGCAGGCTGCTACTGCACTAGGTCGCTGCACTACCTTAAAATGTAATAACTGTGAGTACTCAGTAGTACCATTGTTCAGATGCTCAGTGTTATTTCTGTCATGCAGTTTCATGACTGTATTCCAGCTGGGTTTTTTTACTGTATAATCAACCTGGACGTTTTGGGGGACAGAGATCATCCCATGAAATTTACAGATAAATTAGAGCATATTAGGATTGGTTGATATTAAAAACAAATCCTTTGATTAAAGTTAAAAGAGCATGTAATTATCACTTTTCAGGTGTATGATTTCTTACTGAGCTTATTTATATTAATGCCACAATGTGCCTATGATCATTCTGCAACGCCAAATAATGGTTTCAGTTAAAAAAAGAATATCTAGGATTATACATGGAAATAAAGATCTCCCTGAAAAAAAGAAGCCTTTTTAATCTTGGAGCCTAATAGGAGTCTTTTCTGCTTGAAGAATAAAAGCAGAAAAGAAGATTATTCAAAATAATGTAAGGAGCATAAAAAAAAATGTTGCATCTTAAGTTGTTTTATTAGTAGGATGTTCTCAGAGATTCTTAGCTGCTATCTTGTTGAGCAGTATGACATTTACTGAAGCAGAGCAACTGCTGAACACCAACGCTATGTTTTGCTTTCAATGCCCTTATATAAAATAAAAAAAGTACCTGGCAATGGAAAGAGGCAAAATCACAAATCTAAATACAGCATATTCATATTAAGCAAAAAGTGAGCCCTAGTGTGATGCTAATTTTGTGTAAAGAAAATGATTTGATGTATTTATATCCAGCAGACAAATTCTGTGAAACTGACAGGCAAAGGTGGTTAAAGTAAATGCCACAAAAGTTTTGTTTTTTTCCCCTTTTTCCACTTAGAACATGCTTTATTTCCAAGCACGTTGTTTGTTTGCACTGTGTATTCTTTTGTTTTCTTGGCCCATAATTTAAAGTAATAAACTGGAAAACAATTACAGCAGTCTGCAGGTCACCGTGGTCCAAATCAGAGAACAGAGAACTCCTTAGAAATAATTTAAGAAGTAGTGAAATCATTAAAGTGGAATTTTGTTTGTGTGCCTGGCTTTGATCACGGTCACTTTAGCTTTTGAGGCATACTTTTGTGCTCTTTGTGTTGATGTTGTTTTTGTGAGGACCCTTTAGGGACTTGATTTCTGCAACACCCAAGAGAAACATGAACAACTTGAAGCCTAAGTTCACTTCGATTCTTACATGTGCTAACACCACATGTGGTTCCGTATTCACTGTCATCCGTGAGTTGTTTTACTTTAACTCATTATTAATGTTTGTGTTGCTGCAATTCAGAAAGAGCAGGAAATGCCTGTAGAAGCTAAAATTGTAAGTGAAACTGGCCTTTGATTTTTTTTCTTTTTTTTTTGTACTCTCCATCTTCTCAAATCAACTTTGATGAGATGAAGGTGAGTAAATAATCTGAGTGGAGCTACCTTTTTTTTGTTTGTTATTGCATTTTATGTGATGTCTGTGAAGGTTCTCAGTCATCCAGGTCATGGTAGTCTAAGGAGCTTGGAAAGAAAAGCGTCTGGACTTCTTTAAGTTTCTTGAAGACGTTGCACCTCTCATCTGAGAAGCTTCTTCAGTTCTAGGAGCAAATGGTGGAGAGTCCCAGATTTAAAGCCTTATGGGAGTGTCCCCAAGAGAGTCATAGACCCCCTGTTGATCCTCTACCTAATCACATGAGCCCAGGTGTGAAAACAGGTGTGGGTCTCAATCAGCCAAGGTTTCGGTGAACCCATTGTGAAAACGTAGCCCCACACTATCACCTGAGGTCAAACGGCCCAGGATGTGAGTGGGCGTTAAGGCGTCTGGGAAGGGATCTCAAAGAAGAGCCACCTCGACGGGACAAGACTCGGCTGTCCTCTGCATCTAAAGGACAAAGGTCACTCTTTCAAAGACGCCAATGTTCACATTTTGGACAGAGAAGACAGATGGTTTGAACGAGGAGTGAAAGAAGCCATCTATGTCCACTGTGAACGACCATCTTGAACAGAGGAGGTGGTTTACAACACCGTCTGCTTTCTGTAATCCAGTTTTGAGATCCATTTCCCAGACACCTTAACGCCCACTCACATCTTGGGCCGTTTGACCTCAGGTAATCACATGATAGGGTGGGGCTAGGTTTTCACAATGGGTTCACCTGAAACCTTGGCTGATTGAGACCCACACCCGTTTTCACACCTGGGCTCGTGTGGCTTCTCGGATGAGAGGTGAAACGTCTTCAAGGAAACTTAAAGAAGACCAGACGCTTTTCTTTCCAAGCTCCTTAGAATAAGCAATGAAACATTTCATAATCACAAATATGATTTCCACACCTAGAATATGATCCAGCGGACTATCCTGATTCTACATCGCAGTGAAAAAGAAATCTGCACAAAATCTATCCATGTATCAAACCTGGCAGCTGAGCAGTTATTACCACAGCTCAATACCACATGAGCCCAAAGGCCAGTAGCTGATTTTTTTTTAACTGAAAACAAAAAAATAGTTTTGCACTGATGTTTTTTTTTTAAATTAAAGAACATAAATGCTGAAACTTCACATCTGTGGCTCCGCTGGTAGAGGCGCTTCTCTACCATTTGGAAGGTTGCTGGTTCCTTCCTCGGCTCCTCCAACCAGCAAGCCGACGAGAACCCAGAGCTGGGTAACAAAACACACACTTCTCTGTGTCTGAATGGGGAAATGACACCCACTGAGTGCCGGAGTTGTAGTTTTGGTTTTGTCATTTGCTACAGGACACACAGTTTACACTATTAGTGATTAAATCAAATGGGAACATGCAGGGATTATGATTAATAAATATATAATAACTGAAAATAAAACAATGCATCATAAGGTATTTAGCCTTATTGAAGGATACCTTCTTCACCCAGGTAAGCTAGTATATGCATGTGTGTGCATGCACTTGTATGTTGTATGCACAATGGCTGTCAGTGAGGAGATCACTCACAGCTAAGTCCCTGTTTGTAGGCGTGTACAGGTGACACGAGAGTATGGCCCTCCATAAAAAACATGGCACAGAAAGAATTTCAAATTGAAAACAATGGTAGCAGTAAGAGTACAACTTCCAGTAGAAAAAAGGTTTATAAAACTTTATTCTTGGACAAAGTCAACAGACTTTGGTTTTCTATCAGATTTGACAGGTGAGCAACTTAGACAATGCTGCAGAAAAACTGCACAAACACCTATCCTGAAATGTTTTAAAATAACTGCTAGTGTCTAGATGTAATAAAGGATGGATTAACTGGTGTAACTGTGGGAGCTCTACCAGGTAAAAGAGAAAAAAAAACACTTTAGCAGAGGAGAAAAAGAGGTAGCCGGATAGAAAGTGTCATTATACAATCATACAGTTAGACTTTGATGACACTGTTAAGGTCGCATCAGTAGGAATTAGTATGTATGTAGCAGCAGCTGCAGCCAAACTCACAAAAAATCAAAGAGAAGCAGTTTTATCTACACTCAGCTCTCTTTCTTTGTCAACTCACCTGCTTTTAGTTCCCAACTACACCCACCACCAGGGGGCAGCAGAACTGAGAATTTGTTAAAAATGTGTGTGTGAGAGAAAGCGAGAGCCAAAAAGAGCAAAAGAAAGTATGCATGCATGATCGTGCAGACAAATGTGTGTATTTGTGTGTGTGCCAGCCTTGTTTGTATGCTTGTGTGTGTCCCGACAAAGGCTCCATCCAGCCGTGCTGCAGAGGGCTGCTCGTTCCCAGAGATCCTCAGAGCTCCAGGACGCCCAGTCTCTGCGCTGCCTGCAGCCCAGACACAGCAGCCCAGACACGGACACTCACCCTGCTGCTGCCCCCACCATCCTGCTTCTCCTGGAGCCTCAACACCTGTTTGGATTATTAATGGATGGGAAAAACAGAGGGAAGTTTTAAAGTGAGTAAATTGGGGGTGTTTGGAGTTTGAAGAGAAGAGAAAACAGAGGACACCTCGATCCTGGACCTCAAACTTGCACAAAAACTGACTGGCTATCTTCAGAAACAACAGGGTTTCTCTATAACTGGAAATATTCTTAAACTTGGGCAGAGTTTTATGAAACAATCTTGAAGTAATCTTAGCAATTTTTTTTCGTTTATTTTTGACTTTGTCAAACAAGCAGCATTCCCCCCCTCCCCACACACAATTTTATGGATTTCTGGACTTGATCAATCTAATTGAAAAATTTTTGGAAACTTTGCCAACATCAAGTCGCAATTTTTTTTTCAGTGGATTGGAAATTTCTGGGAACATTTCTGGATTTTTACTGAATTATTTGCAGAATTAGTAGCAACAGGTAGTCCTGAACTATTCTGGTTTGAGTTTAAAAGGAAACTGTCATATTAAGTTTTGCATCATGGCTCTGTCAGTCAGATTGTGGCTGTGTCTGTATCTGTCGCTGCTGGTTACCGATGCAAAGAGCGTTGGGCAACATGACGGGCAGAACAGCAACAATGATAAACCTTCCTCCCCTGTTGAACCGAAGCCCCTTTGGATCTGCAAACCGGTCAAAACCCAGGATGAATCCCACGTCCTTGACAAGAGCCTCCCCCTCCCCGAGATGCTGGACCTGGACCTTGACCGTAACCGCCGACAAGCCCGTGGTGCGGATGAGGAGGAGCAACAGTCCACCTTTGGTGATTCCTTTGAAAATGAATGGGTTACTGCGCCTCAAGTTACTGAGTTCAGCAATAAAACGACTACAGTGACAGGAAACGTGCTTCATGAAGATGATAACCTCCACGCAAACAGCTCCAGCACTGACCACGATGCTCCAGGACTCTTCAACCCCTTTTACCCCTTGATGGAGAGCTCATATGCAGCCTACGCCATCCTATTCCTGGCCGGCCTGGTGCTGGCAGTGGGCGTAGTAGGAAACATGGCGGTCATGTGCATTGTCTGGAACAACTACTACATGAGATCAGCCTGGAACTACCTGCTGGCCAGCATGGCATTCTGGGACTTCCTGGTCCTGGTTCTGTGCCTTCCTGTGGTGGTCCTCAACCAGCTATCCCATAGGAGGATCCTAGGTGACATCACCTGTCGCATGGTGCCTTATATGGAGGTGGGTGTGGCTTATGTTAATAAAAAAGAGGAAGTCAGTGTAATGGCCTAATTTGTTTTTCTGTTTTTCGTCCTATGAAGTCTCAAAAGAGTGTACATGTCTACTCATTAACACATTAATATGAGCAATATTAATGTGTTCATTACTTTGTTCATTTGCTGGGGTTGCCACCAACTGAGCCTGGTTCTGCTGGAGACCTCTTCCTTCTCACCAACCCCAAGTGTTCCTCACAACGGATTGTCAGATTGTTGACGTTCTTTGTTGAATATTACAAGGGCTTTACCTTTCAATATAACGCGCCTTGACATGACTGTTGCTGTGAACTGACACTGTATAAATACAACTGTGAAGCAGAAATTTAGCCATACTGGCGATGCAGAAAAGGTCAGCAGATCCAAAGATGGGTAACAACTTGTGCCCTGTGGTTTAAACTAAAGTCCTAAAACTCAGCCTTTCATGTCTCCTTTAAAATGACAACAAATACCAAGAAACCTTTCAAAATTACAGGTATGTGTTAGTTCTGTAATAATCATCATAATAGAGCTGAATTTTACCACTGCAGAATTATTTATTGCTGAAAAAAACAGCAACGACAATAACTATAATAATGATAGGAATTTAGGAACTGGATTAGTGCCTTCACTGATTTTTATTGTTTGTGTTTCTGGTTTTAACAGAGTTAAATAGATTTCTAATCTTAATGAGACTAACAGCTGTAGATGGCGTTAAAGAAGTTAATGATTATTAATGTTTTTCTGTTATTTTGGTTCTGATTGGCTGTCCAAAATGTACGTCTCTTACTAGATTAGCTTACTGGCAGCTTTGTTAATGATTGGTTAAAGATGGTGCTGCAGGACAGCCACACTGAAATATGCTCGCTGGCACTTTGAAATACCCAAACAACTGCATATTACATATATTACACTACACATCTACTGGAGTGTCAGTTTTTTAGTCCATCACACAGAAAATGGTCAGAATGTTCATAGGGAACTTTTGAAACTGTGTGATCAAGATTTGCTCGGCAACTTCCTGCTACAGCTCGCAGTTAAACAAAAACAAATTCGAGGTGAAAATGTGTTTGTATGATTTATGGAAGCCCTGAGATCTGAGAAGAGCCGGCAGTGTCTCTGTCCATCTGAACAATCCTGCTCGTCTATAGAATCAAGCAGCTTTGGAGGTACTGATTGTTTTTGTAGGTACACTCATTGCGCAAAGCCGTGCTACCCACATCACGGACGCCATTGTGTTTCCATCTGAAAAATCCAACAAACCACCCAACCTTCCTTCTTCAGATTTTTAAAATTACACAGACAGACATTGACACTCACATTCACATCTATGGGCAATTTAAAATCACCAATTAACCCCAATAACTGCATGTCTTTGGACTGTGGGAGGAACCCGGAGTACCAGGAGAGAACCCACGCAAACACGGGGAGAACGTGCAAACTCCACACAGATATATTAACTGTTCATATATTGTAATATATTAACAGTATAACATTAACAAAAAGACTATATTTTGTATAGAAGCCTATGGGAAAACGATCCTCAGATGTCTTGCACTTTGACCTCAGTAAACATTTTCCTTATGACTTAATGGGATCTATTGGCAATTCCAGGGTTACTAAATAAAACATAATACTCATGTTGTTAATTATGATCAGTGTTAGAGTTAGAAGAGAAGATCTGTTGGGTAGAGAAGTCATTAACCACTGAGCATGCATTGTCCTCTGTTTCAACGTTAGATCCAGTTAGCTTGTTTGTAAAGCATCAGGACTGAGACAATGAAAACGCTCCGCTTGAGGCTTCTTATCTTGACTTCAGTAACCTATCGGTGATGTCATAGTAACCACGCCTCTCTTCATATGTATCTATTGTATGGACTTGAACATATGACATATCGAATCTTTTTCATCAGGTGAGCTACTGATATTTACTTGTTTGCATGTCCGATAAAGTAATAGACTGATTTCAGAATTAGCAACATGAGCTCAATAAAAGCGTTTTCTGAACAGAGAATTTAGCAGTTTTACTGTAGACTGTTTATTCCATCGACAAAATGTTTAAGTTTTACTTTATGGCACAGTTTTCTTCTCTGAAGAGAATGGCCACATTGACTTACTGCTGTTGTTGCCCTCCCCTTCCCTGCAGGTTGTGTCTCTGGGCATCACCTCCTTCACTTTGTGCGCTCTGGGTATCGATCGCTTCCACGCTGCCACCTCGTCCTCCCAGCCAAAGGCTCGGCGGGTGGAGCGCTGTCGCTCAGTGCTGATGAAGATGCTGCTGGTGTGGCTCTCTGCTCTGCTGCTGTCCAGCCCTGAAATCTTCCTATGGCAGCTCAGCCAGGCCGTGTCTCCATCTACCGGCCGGCTGGTCGACTCTTGCACCATCACGCCCTCCTCTCCTCTGTCCCTCTACCTGCCTGACTCCCTTCACTCCCTGCTGCTCAGGTATCACCAGGTGAGACCGTAGCAGACATACGCACTGAACTGACCAACACATAGTATCCATCTGTTGATTAGGTGACATGGAACATGTGGATCTGGACCTAGATCTTATATAATGATGCTTCTCCCTTAACCTGGTGGCTGTCCACGTGTTGTATACACTAGCACTGAAGAAGTGGACACCAATTGGACACTGTCAGAAGAGCACCAGTCAGAGCTCAAATGAAAGTAAAAAACATGATGCATTTCTGTTTGTTTTCTGGTTTACTGAATTAATGAGAGAAGCTTATTTCTCTCACAGAGCTATCACGGCTTTGGCTCAGAGGAGAAGCTTCAACCAACACACAGGCTGGCTCAGTGGTCGTAAATGAAACCAGAACCAGTTTTCTGTCCAGAACATTTCAGGTAGAAAAGCAGTAGGATCTGAGTTCCTGAAAGGGCTATTTAGGTGTGGAGAAAAGCTGTTGCGCTGTGGCTTGTTTTTGTTCATCAGGTTCAGAAAGTACCAGACAAAACCAGAACGTCCCCAAACTGCACCACAGAAAGTTCTCCTCTTTCAGCTTTTACTGTTTTAACCTCTCTGCTTCAGGGTCGTATGTGGTGGTGTTTTGGCTGCTACTTCTGCCTCCCTGTCCTCTTCACCATCCTCTGCCAAATGGCCACCCGGAATGTCAACAGCGACTCCAGCTCCACCCAAAAGCAGCGTAACCTCGACGAACGCTCCAACCAGAAGCGTCAACAGCACCAAGCCTTGGAGCGACAGCTGAACTGCACTCTGTTAGCTCTAGCTGTGGTGTATGGCGTGTGTGCTCTGCCCGAGCATGTCTGCAACATCACGCTGGCCTACACGCACATCACCATCTCCGAAGACACTGCCACCATGCTGGTGCTGTTACATCACTTCCTGTTGTTCTTCAAGTCATCGGTGACGCCGGTGCTGCTGCTGTGCCTGTGTAAGGTAGGTTTCCACCGAGCTAAAAAGTGTCTTTTTCTAAAGACTTCTATACTACTGAAGACTTTTTCCAAGCAGAGAATTCACCCCCTGCTGTCCATTACATATCTACGGAAATGGCCGATGGGTTGAAAAGGTTTAATTCATTGCATTTTGGTCCAGTGGGGTATTGTTTGATTTTGGACGTATAGTCAAAGCTGTGCATCGTCTGCATTTCAGGCTCTTGGCCAAGCCTTCATGGACTGCTGCTGCTGCTGCTGCCAGGAGTGTCAGCCAACCGGAGCCCAAGGCTCTTCAGGACCTCCCCAGGTCAAACTCAAGGGGGCCAATGAGACATCCATCTTCTTTGATAAGGCTAAAGACACGTCAGCCATTTTGTCCATCTCTAGCTAGAGCAACAAGTCTGTCTCTGACTGTAGAGCATCTCATCTCTTCTTCTCTTAGTTTTTCCTCCTTTGCTCTTCTCTACAACATTACCTGAATACCCATCATCTCCTTCTACACATTCTTTCCATTTTTCACTATTTTGAAAATATTTTTCAACTTTCTTTCTGTTCTCTCTTGTTCTACCGGACCATCGTTTGTATGATACTCCCATGTGGACTCAGAGTTACCCCCTTCAGCTTCCTGTCGGTGCAGGAAGTAATGTTTAATCTGTAGCAAGATTAGAAGAAGATGGTGTACTTGCACAACCAGTTGCTATAAATGCAGGAGCCTGTTTCAGGACTCTGAAAGAACTCTCTCTGGCCTCCTGCTGCACAACAAATGGAAATGTCTTGAAAGTCTTCCTTGGTTACACTCCTTAGATCGCTGCTGCGGGGCTCAAGTTTGTTGTGTTTTATGGAACATTAAATTAAGCTCATTTATATGCAACATTAGTTTCGTGCAAGGCATAGAGGTTTTAGAATTGCTGTTGTGATAAGAGGTGAGCTGCATGGAGGGCTGAGCGTAAATTTGAAACAGCTTCATTTCTTAGTTAAACAAATGTTGCTGTTGAGGCAGAAATAATCCTGTGAAATCCTTTTCTGTAAAATGGGATGCAAATGATCCTGGTCACTGCAGGATGTACATTTAGGGTTTTTACTTTTTCTTTATCACCAGTTTTCTGGCTATGAACTAGTTTGTGTTTGCATGTTTGTTTCTCCAGTGGAAAAAAAAAAGTAAAGAGGATTTCTACTAATGCGCAGAGGGTTCACTTTGGCTTCCCAAATTTAATTTAGAGTGGACTCACACCTGCATTTCTTAAATCTTGGTATGCCTGGTATCCCCCCCTTGGTATGAATCATCTGGGCAGGTGTGACTGCAGTGATCAACAAACGCACCAAAACCCTTTACAGGTGGTTTTATTCTGGTCCCAAACAAACTTCGGAACAGTTCGTTTATGGGTGGGATGATGAGCTGCCTCAAATTCACATAATTTGAAGTTCGCTCTTTGTGTGCCCAGTAAGTGTTTAAAAATGCTCTTAGAAATGTTCGAGCATTTCAACCAAAAGTAAATAAGTTTAGCCCTTGAAATTGTTTTTCTTTGAAAACCAGAAAATACCAAGAACTTTGATGGGAATCAATGGAAATTTCTAAAAATTGACAACAAACATTTACGTACCATTTATCTTGAAAGTTTTTGCTTCTACATTTTTGCATCGTCTATAATTGAGGCTACGTTTACACTACTCCGGATAAATTTGAAAACGGTGTTTTCGTCTAAAAACGCTCCGCGTCCACACTATCGTTTTCAATCGTTTCCAAAAACGCTTACGTTCCTGTACCGCGCATGCGTGAAACGTAAGCCGATTCGACCTGCGTCATTTCCGTCTGCCGTTTATTTACTTATTTACTTTACATTCCGTCTTCTTTGAAGAAAAGCTATCTGGAGCATGTACAAACTGATATTAATCTTTAATAGGGCCGTCAAAACTGAGAGCAAACAAAACAACTGCTGTACAATGCCGTCCGCCATCTTAGTTGAATTGGTCACATGACTGCATCACATGACTAAAATGCGTCATCGT
>VVHJ01025156.1:1804-20287 GCA_015107715.1 Tylochromis polylepis
GAAGGTCTGCCTCAGATTAATTATTATTATTTTAACATGTTTTTACATATACATTTTCTCAGGACTGACCATGGCAGCAGTGACCTTTTGAAGTGCAGATTTAGCTAAAAATGTCAATATTAAGAAGAGGATGGATCATCAAGTGTGCAGCTCAGTGTCCGCACTACCTCTAAACATCCCCTGAATATATCAGGCTCTGGCTGCTCGGGTCTTTTATATTTTTATATGTTTGAGCTCGTTTTCGGTCTCCAAATGTTGAATCGACTTTGATGTGCTGTCTTTCTGAATATTTTATTGTGTGCACACTCAGCGGGGAGAGATTGAATGGTGTGAGTGTGGATGATGGTTAACCGCTACTGAGCATTGTATCTGTATTAATTAAAGGCTAAACAGGATTTCTGGATCTTTCTTTGGGTACAGGAGAGATTAAACCATTAGTTTTGTGCTCAGAGCTTCATCATTTGGGTTTCATGCTGGTTAAAATTGTGCAAATATGCAGGAATTATTGAAGTTATTTAGTCAAGCTGAGCATAATGAGACACATTAGGAGGTAAAGAGGTGTTAAAGGTTACTTCAGACCCGTTAAAGAACAGTTTGTTTTTGAGCCCTGTTTAATTTTTGATCGACTGGATTGCAAAATGCCAAGCTATTGTTTTGTTTTTTTCATTTTTTATCTGTAGTTCACAGGAAACACTGTATTACATTTGACAGGTACCATTTTAAACAAAGAAAAACTGTAGTTCAGAGGAAAGACAAACTGCTGTAGTTTTTTATAAGTGCTTTATAGTTAAGTGAAGTTGTTGGCTTCTCTCCTGCCTGCCTGACTGAGCTGGACCGGATCTGGGGAAAGAGTCATGTCTGAGTGTGCTGCCAACAAAAACAGCACTTATCTCAATTTCTTGGTTGCACTTTCGATTTGAGGCTGACTTGTGTGTACAGGTGAGGAGGAAGACCTCCAAATATAACAAATGGAAAGCGTAGTATCATGAATTCGATGTTTTCATTTGACTATAAAATATGATAATCTTTCTATTTAAAAAAAGCTAGATTGTGCTGTCCCCGAGGATGCAAATTTTGGCAAAGATTCAGACACACTTGATCTCTCCAACTGTGGTGATGAACTTCCTCTCCATTAGGCAAAGTTGCTGTCCAAAAGAGTATGAGAAATAACTACCTTTATAGGTACATGTTGGCAGTCCTACCCAGAACTAAAGTATTTTAACATTATGTGGATAAACTATTTGCAGTTTACACTCACTGGACAATTTCTTAAGTACATTATCTAGTAATATCTAATAAATATAAAATATCTAAGCCAGGGATCTCAAACATAAATGAGCTGTGGGCCACTGCTGGCACTGGCACATTTCATGTGAGGGCCACTTTAGTGTTCAAGTAGTACAAAAAAACAAACAAGAAAACAACCACAAATATCTCCGAAAATGTAGTGTTTCGTTTATTTTTTTTTCCATTTTATTTCAATTTTATTGTATAACAAGACAAAACTGCAAATGTGAACGCAAATTTGTTTTTCTCACTCTTAACTAACAGAAGCTTTTCATTGAACTACTAAATAAACACATTGGTTCTCTCTTTCTGGCCAGACACGTGGCAGCACTTCTGCTATAATTTTGTTCCTATTTAACAAAAAAAATGTAGACATAAGTGTACACATCAGTTTTTGACTGCTAGTGAAAGTGGTTTTCTTTACAAATAACTCTCTCACTGAACTAACACAGCCAATCCCTCAACACATGTGTACTCTCTGCTCATATTGTCTTCATATTAAATAATTTTTTGCTTTTTAAAGAACTTATTTTAACATTGCACTCAACAACAAGCAAATCCTCCCTAACAAAAAAAAGTAACTCCAAGGGCCAAATTGCATTATATTTCTTCACGTTAATATACAGGCCGCAAGTAGGGGTGACGTGGGCCGCGAGTTTGAGACCCCTGATCTAAGCCAATCACATGGCAGCAACTCGGTGCATTTAGACAGAGAGGATCAAGATGACCTGCTTAAGTTCAAACTGTAGGCAGCAGCTGGTTAGCTTAGCAAATTGCAAACCTGGGTCACTTGTGTCATTTGTCTTTTTTTTTTAGAAGCAAAACAAGTTCAGAAATAGTAAATAGCTTACATTTTCCATGTTAACATGAGGATATGTTCCAGACTATTACCTAGCTGCTTTAACAGTCTGGTACACCAACACATATACAAAATAAACAATTATCTTAGCACTTAAAGAGGTAAGCTAATAACTACCAAGCTTTACAAGTGCTAGTAGTGGTGTAGTTACCATGTTTCTTACTTATTGTACAACCATGAAGTGCAATATTTTCATCTGGTGATCAGTAAAGTTATCAAGTGCTGTCATATTTAAAAATATTTTATTTTAAAGACTAAAAGAAGGTAGATCGTGCTCAGTCTTTTTTTCCCCGTCAAATTTATTTGCAGTTAAAACAGAAGCAGCCAACACAACAAACTGCAAAAACAACGAGATAAAACAAAGGATCAAGGATAGATGTGCTTCACAAAGTTTCCCTGAATGAATAACTTGATATACATGTGTGGAGGTGCTGACATTAAAAAAAAAAAAAAGATTTTAGCTTCAGCAGATGACAGATGGACACAGGCACTTCAGGCAGGATGGAGATGCTAAGCTACAGCAAGTTAATAAGAAATGTTTCTTCATTTACACTGAAATAGAAAGTTCACAGAATGAGACAATACTTTGTATATAAGGACCCGTGTGAGGACACTACTACTTGGTTCACATACTGCATATGTCAAAGAGAAGAACAAGTCGACGTTCCGAAGCTAAAGACTCACTTGGGACAGAGAGAAATGAAATGAAGCAAAGTAGTAAGAATGTCTCCTGTGGTGTCCAGTAGGTGACAGTAATAATATATGCCGATAACCAGAGGAGGACTCTGCTTTTAGTTATAATTTGAACCATAAACAGACTGCAGAAGTCTTACAACCTGGAAATAAGTTGGTATGTTTTATTTCCACTTCACTTGCCTTTAAGTCAGTGCATTTTTTTTTTAAATTTATTATTTAATTTATTCATTTTTAGATGCTGAAAGAAGGTCTGTGGTACTTTGTTCAGTAAAGCTGATGCCTTTTCTTGAGTCGTCACTATCAAAGCCTTCGTGGTTTAAAAAAAGCCAGTACAACTCGTTCATCAAACAGCCCATTCAACAAGTCTTTCACTGGCCTGTAAAAATGTGCAAGGAGGCGACGGCCACCTGAGAGTTTCTGCGCTCTTACATGCCTCATAACAGCCTAGTGGTGTGACGTTAAAGTTATAAGCGACCTTGGTGTGTGTTTATAGCAAACGAGTCAAACATGGGTCCAACACAGCCCACTGCAGTCCAATCAATAACAACTCAATTTTTTAATCAATGAAACGTACTGCTGAGATACCAGTATTGTTCAAAAGCAGTGAACTAAAATGCTACTGTTAAAGTTTATGTCTGTGTGTGCATGGACATAAATTGATGGCTCATTAAAAGTGAACATTTTCAGACTTCACATCTTTAGCAGGTCGGCTAATATAATTTATGGGTGGCTCTGGACCACTGCAGTTCATATTGGGCCATATGTGGCCTTTGAACTACAGTGAGTTTAACACCCTTGGTTTGTGTTCCAACATTAGCATGTTACTTCTTGCAACTGCTTGTTCTTGAAGCACAAACGTCATGAATTTTTAAAGATGATCATTCTGAACAAAACTTATAGGTATTACAAAATTTTATCGCCCACTGAGCCTACTTCCTGCGAAAGTCTGAATCCCATTAGGTTTTGGTTGAAGAAACTAGGGCAGTCCGAACTCCTAGGCTGGCCTACCAAAACAAAAAGCAATTCTTTCATTGACATCAAGATCTGCAGCATCGCTACACCTTCCTACATAAGAGTAATGAAGTAAGAAGTGCACGAATTGCCAAAGAAACATTTTTCTTTATTCCAGGTAATTAAATCCAATCCATACATACTATAGTGATATGCTGCAAAGGCCTGCAACTTGAACTCTCACACGCACAGCTCTGCAGGCATATGACTGCCTAACAAGTTAAACAGATCAGATTCTACTGAGGAAATCTCTGCAAGCTATCCTATACTGCATGGACATTATAAATATCAAAGCACCTAGGAACAGAAACATGTACTCCGAACATGGGATAAATAAGTACACTACCTGAGAGTAAAAACATCAGAAATGGCTGTTAACTTGTAACTTAACCTCTATGATCACCAGTGTTTACAGACGTGGGCTTCTCAACAGCAACTGATTTCTAAGGAGAAACTATTTCAGTTACTGTCAAAACTTTGGGATTCATCAAACTTTAAGCTAATGGTTTATCCATGGTTACATAAAACACCTCAGCCTGCTAATATGAAGGCACTTTTTGCCTTCCTCATGTCATTTATGGCCATGTAGCAGTACCATGACACCCAAGCTCTGATAGTAACCACCAACCCTACCCACAGAACCACCCTCTTGGCTATTCCTGTAGTCTTTCAGATTTCTATGTCCTCTCTGATTTAACTCAAGTTCTGGAGCATTCAGCTGCATCTCAGTTTTTGCATCAGCAAAGTAAACTTGTTGACTGACCTGTTTCAAAGGGTTTGAATATGACCATAGTTTTTTGTCTTGGAAAAATCTTTAGATCCATACCTTGAGGTAAATTTATTTGTCAAAATCAACATTAACATCAAATTTAAGTTCTGGCACCCGGCAGGAGCTCCATGATAGCCGACTACCTGGCTCAAGTTTTACAAATGACGATGGTAAACGCTTATTCTCAGGACCAGGATGAGGTGTGTCAGTAAAACAAATAACTATAAATACTGGATGATTGGAAACTGACAAGCTAAAAGTGGTAAAAGAAATATTTCCAAGGCTGCTTCATTCCTATTCCAACATCAGTCCTAAGTATCCAGAGCTGATGTGGTTTTCTAGAAGCATCTCAAGACCAACTTCATGTCTGTTCAAGTGAGAGTAAACACATCAAACAGGAATTCAGTGTGAAGGAGTTTTGGGAAACGCAGGCCTGGTCTTGGACTCACAGAAAGCAGAATCACATCACTGCTCTGCTATTCTCTGCCAACTGATTCTTATAAAAAAGATGACTTTGGCTCTTTGCTTTATGCACTCAGAGCAGTGACAGATCCTTACTGCTGCCTCCAGTCCCTGACCTGTCCTCATTTCTTTTTCTGCACTTCCTGCAGCAGCTTCAAGGCAGCCGTGTTCTTTGGTTCCACTTTCAGCAGACTGTTCAGGTTGTCCGCGCAGGCTCTGACGTCCTGCAGAGGTGAAGGCAAAACGTTTCAGAGATTAAAAATGAAACAATGCTGACAAGGGCTGAGAAACCAAAAGTAAAAACACCTTAGTAGAACAGAGTCGTGCGATCAGTATCTGCTTAAATACACACAGCACACTTCAGAAAAATGCAATTTAATCCACAGTTGATGTATTACTTTCTCAGAAGGTAAACTTTATTATTTACTTGTTAGTTCCAAGCTGGTTTGTTTTTAGAAATGTTAATGTCTCTTTTCTGAAATAATTCTTATGTAGAATAACATCTGTTACCAGATTTGATGTTTACAAGAGTAAAAGACAACAGCTCTTTGTTGCAGCAGCCACTGAGCAGTCTGTAGTGCAGCGTTGCCTATACTTGGACACGTTGCCTGCGTATATTTTGCAATTTTGTTTAAAATTTTCATCCATATGAGAAAACAACTCAGTTTACTTTGAAACAATCCCCTAGCTATTATTTTGATAGGACCTGAGCATCAACTGAACTTTTTGTCTCGTGTTTCCCTGTGAACAGTCTGGTCAGATTGCTGTTGTTGTGGCAGTCTTGACCGTCATCCTGTGACAGGTCAGGGTTTGACTCCATGTTGGACTGCATCTGGCAACAGTAGTCCTTGTTCTGTTCTGGAGACCTGTTTGGAGGTCTCGAGGATGAGAACAAGGACTACTGCCTCTGGGTTCAGTCAAAGACAGTAGAGGATGAAGAAGAAGCTCATAACTGTTCCATTGCTTTTTGTCACAAAGCATATGTGCTTTATTATTTATTTATATATTCACAAATTCAATCTATTTCTGTGCGAAACACTAAACACGTAATGAAGGCTCTCTTGTGTTTAAATACCACAGCTTAATTAATGTGATACAAAAACACCTCTGTTTAGCTACCATTTCATATTAAAACGGGATTACAGTCACACTAATTCTCTGTATGAACAAAATAAATGTTCAAATTGATTTAAAAATAAAAAAAAATTCCATCTCAAAGTAGATCAAGATCTGGATACAAAAAAAGGTACCCATCAAAAAATTTGTCATTTCCTTTAGTACTTTGTGACAATTAAAAAAAATACATAAATTAAAAAAAGCCATCCAAGACGACGGAGAACAAGTTCCTCTCTGCACAACCAGCTGAATGCTATCAAGCCCATAACTAAGACAGGAACAGCTGGTACTAGGTGGTTAGCATTGCCTGAGCTTTCAAAAAAAAGAGTGAACAAGTGTTTAATCCAGGACGCCATTGATTGCCCAAATCTGGGTAACTGGTAAACAATGCCTTCTTGTTTCTTCTCCATCTGAAATAACAGCTGTTTTTAATCATGTGTTTAGGTAACCTGATCTTGTAGCTAGCTGAGATAGTGCTAGCTGCGATCAATGATGTAGTATTGAGAATCATCATCTTCCTGAGTTGACTGCAAAATGAAGACTCTCATACCTATCACAGAAAAAGAAGACCATAAATAATGCTAATAAATTACAAAATCTTTTATTCTTTGTTTGTTTTGTCCTCCCCCCCCCTTTTTGTTTTCTTGTGCTGGTAGGTTATCTGTTGCTCAAGGCAATGGAAGAAGAGACACTGATAACTGGATATCTAGATAAAAATCACGCTAAACAATACCAGGTGGAAATTAAGGAAAATCGACTCTCTTTTTGACAATTCAAACCTCCAAACACAGACTTGAGATTTTCACTGCATGGAGCGGTGAGTGCTGAGCTTACTGTCTCCTCTGTGTGTTTTGACTACTAATGAGGAGAGGCTGTCAGGAGAAACACTGGTAATTATCAAGGCAGGAAATGCTTTTTATTTTGCCGCTTACCTTGAAAACCTGCAGATACTTTTGAAACTAGCGCCTGATTGCGCTGTGTGGGAATCAGAAGCTGGAGCACAGTGATGAAGAGTCATGCTCTTACCTTAAGTTCCTTGTGAGCCTGAGCCCTCCTGTAGAGAGCCTTGACATTGTTGCTGTCAATCACCAGCGCCTCGTCACAGTCTCTGATGGCGTCTCTGTACTGCTTCACTGACAGGTAGCACAGCGCCCTAATCACACACACAGCAAACCACAATTAAACATCTGGGTGCTTCTTTAATTGAAGGTCCAGTCAAATGCTAATGTTGCCATGATGTGTTAATTATTCATCTGAAATGCTTCATTACATGTGTAAAGCTCTCTGATCAGAGCACTCCAAAATGGATGAATCTGAATTTGTATGTGTTTTCAGGTTCTTCAAGATGATTCATTTTAGGTTATCTAAGCTTTTATTTGACTAACACACCCAAAGCTTTACCTTTAAATGCTTTCTAAGGGTGTATTCACACTAGGCACAGTTGCCGTGAACTGGGCCCGAGTACAATTGTCCTCACTCACACTAGGGTTTCAGGATTCGTGCCGGAGCACGCCTACGAGACAGTTACGTAATTATGGTGCGACGGTTTCAGGATAAACAGGAAGAGCAGCGCTCTCGCTGAACGCAATGGAGTCCATCACTCTGGTTACTTTGTGGATAGTAATTTTGAGTTGTTTGGTCCGCAGTAGTCCACAGCCTGTTGCTAAACAGGTCTATCGCTTTTGTGGCACGAAAGTTTTCACGCAATCGTGCTGCTCGTATGAGGTTGGTTTTGGAGTGTTGCAAAAACGTGACGTCACGCGTCCTGTTCCGTGCTCCAACACGGTTAGTGCTCACACTACATGCAAACCGCGCCCAAGTCCAAGTGAACCGTGCCCTGGCACACCTCTTCCAAGCGGGCCAGGGACAGCTAAACGTACCGCGCCCGGGCACGGTTAGGAGCACTCACTATAGTCAAACGAACTACTTTGGTGGTCAAACCCACTCGGGCACGGTTCAAACTGGCTAGTGTGAGTACACCCAAAGCCTCTTCATTTCCTCATTTGTCACTGAAATATTTTTAAATTCGAACTCCATATTCAAGAAACTCTTGAAATAATATCCAGCTAAATAGTTTCTCATTTACTTTTTTAATTTATTTAATTAAAAAAAAAAAAAATTTTAATAAGGAGGGTGTCAGCCCAGGTTGGAATATATTAAAGTTTTTTAAATATATTTTGGGGCTTTTAAGCTTTTAAGGACAGTGAAGAGAATATATGAAGGCTGGGACAAAAACCGAAGGGAAGACACAGTAAATGGCCTCAGGATGGTTTTAACCCTAATACGGCTCACCTGCTCAACCCGGTCAGCTAAACAAGCACCTGCGATCCAAGGATTCATTACCATTCATTGTCAGAAATCCACATTAAGGGTACTCCAAAGGGACAGAATTCATGTCACAATGTGGTAGAGAAATTGAGTCCCAGCACTTCTTTTTAATATGTAATTGTGTGTTTTTTATTGTTTTCTAGAGCTACTATGTTATGTTTACTCATGTCAAAAAGTCAGGAAATTCTTAAATGTAAAGTAATATTTGTGTACTGAGCTAATGATTTTAGGATTTTTGTCTAGTCGCGCAGAAAAGGATGATTCATCTACTATGCAACAGCAGTTAGTCCATATAAGCGATAGGTACAAATTTCCAGCAGCCACTTACAAAAAAAAAAACAGGCTTAATAGGCAATGGGCATTACACAGAAACACAGCCTAACATAGTACAACTACCTCCTTATTAAATAAAGCAACTGAATATTGAGGCAGAGAAAAGTAATCAAATCCAAAATCTTAAAATATATATTATGAATACTATGTCATCTTTAAGGTTTTCATAGGTATGCAAATCATTTTAACACAGGTTCAAGGACATTAAAATCATCCACTTTTGTGAACATATTACCATTCTTATATAGTCAGTTTTTTTTTTATAACTGCCAAAACTATATTTAGCAAAATCTGTAGTAGTCTTTCTTTAAAAAACAAACAAACAAAAACACAGGACCAAACAACGTATGATGGATGATACATTCACTGGAGCAATATTAAATACAACACAGCAGAGACACAGATGCATCGCTCAGAGCTCACCGGTTGGTGTAGGTGGTGACTTCTGTAGGATTGTGTTTGAGGCTCTGACTGTACTTCTCTATGGCCTTCTTGTGCTCTCCTTTCTTCACCAGGGCATTGCCTTCTTCTTTTAAGGCCTGAGCTTTCTTTATCTCTTTATCACTGGGAGCTGAGGAGAAGGTAAACAAAGGGGGGGGAAATAAACAAGACAGTCAATATGATAATGCTGCTCCATCTCTAAGTAACTTTAAAAAAAATCCAATGAAAAGTTATGCTTTCATGAAGCTGGTCAACTCTTTGACACCAGCTCAGTCAATTCAAATCAATTCTGTAAGAATTTAAATAACATAATTTTTCATAAATCTATGTACCAGGTTTTTTTGTTTGCGTTGTGCCATTCAGCTGAGGTGTTGGGCTTGGTCGGCTGGCATTGCCTGCAGACTTTTGGGCAAGTTTTTCCTTTACAGACAGAGGAACTGTAGGAATGGGAGGAAGCTTTTCTCTCCATGATGGACCGTCTGTCTCTGTGAGTGCCTTTGTCATCCTGAGAAACAGTACAACAGTGACAAGAATGTGAACAGAGAAGAAGCTGGGGAAAAAAAACCCCAAACTTTTCTGTTTCTGCCCACAAGTTCAGATTCTGCTCTTGGACTGTGGAACCAAGGAGTCATGCTAAAAAAAAACATCAAAAATGCTGGGAATGCTGCATCACCCTAAAATTAGGTAGCAGATTTTGATATTTACCTGTAAGCCTTTATGATCTTTTTTTGAAAAAATATTTACTTCAACTAGTGGATAAGCCAATTAGAGATACTGTGTAGACTGTGAATGAACAAAGATAACATACTGAAAATATCAGTGTATATGTAATGTCAGGTCTGTGTATTTTCATTATTGTTTCATAATCTCTTTTTTGGGGACAAGGGATTACAGAATGGTGTTTGAAACCTACAACAGACCTAGAAGATGGATAAATCATCTGTTTGTTTGTTTTTAAATCACCTAAAACAGAGATTTCTGTACTGCAAAACTGTAAATTGTAAACTGGTCAGATTTGTTTATTTGGATACGGAAAATCAAACTTTGTTCGAAAAAAATCAACTCCACAAATTCATCCAGCGAAATTACATGGTCAGTGTGTAAGACTATGTTAAGAATAGGTGAGTCTGAAAAATTTTCACACAAATTTTACACATCTGGTGTATAAAGGCCTTTAATCTCAGAATACCTGGGTAACAAGTTAACAAGTAACATCAGGTGGGACTGTGCACATTTGCATTTAAATTTAAATATTGTCAACATTTTTTAGGCGGCAGATTGACAGACATTTTGACTATGGGGCAATCTATAACAGCAAGCCTTACTGACAAATTATGTGAGTTAATTTGGTGGTGTAACCCAGATAGAGAATACTATAGCTAAGTGATAAATAAACGGTATCCTCTTTGAACACAACTGTAACTTATCAATGTCAACATATAAATGTCAAAGGAGGGAAAAGAGTATGGGATTGACACTCAGCACGCTTATATTTATGAGTTTAATACATGGCACCACTGTGACATGTACGGCTATCCAACCTACTCACCATACGCGCTACTCTCCCATGTTTGCAAACTACACTTTGCAAACATGCAGACCAAAACAACTGATCGGTCTTACTTGGCAGTAAGGCTTGTATTAAGCCATTGCAGATACAGAAACTCAGAGATGGTAAATTTTATATTATAACGTAAAATGTAACCATCACTCAGCCAGCTAACAGACAACATACCTGTTGGTGCCATCGTGAGCCGCTGCTATGTTGCAGTCAATCTGTAGAGCAGTTTTGTAGTCTACGTAAGCCTGCCTATAACGCTCCAGAGCTTCGTAGGCAGCAGCACGTCGAAGCAGAGACTTCACATTGAACTGGGATAACTCCAGAGACCTGAAAGAAAAACATGGAAAAATCACAATTTAGATAACTGATAATGAACGAGCTGAAAATGGGCCTATCGTCATTAAAAATGTAACAATAAGCTTAATGGACAAAGCTGCAGAAGTTCATATACAGCTGAATTGCTTCTTTAAAAAACATCCCTTTTATTTCATGTACTTGAGCGTCTCTCTCTTATTTTAAATTACCAAAAGACAGATTTTCTCACACAATCAAACACCCCAAATAAGAAAATCCGGGTGTAAAATTTGAGGAAAGAAAGATGCATGAAATACAAATTGCAACATCACACTCACATATTGCAGTCTTTCACACATTCCCTACAGTTGCCATCCTTCAGGTAGCTGGCTGCACGGTTTGAATACAAAATGGCCAAATCCTCTGGATTCTTTTTACCTTAACAGGAAGAAAACAGTGTGTTTAACAGCAGATCTTCAGACAACAAATAATGGTCAGAACACAAATTACAAAAACTGTGCTGAATGCAACATAATATCAATTCTCAAAATCGACTTTGCTGTTCCCTGATACTACAATAGCTATGTTTGAAACTGCGACTACCGAGAAAAGAGAAAGAGGGATTCGATACAATTTAATGTTGCACTCAATTCTTACAGCATTTTCCCTGTACAGTAATACTAAATACTAAATGCAGTATTAATTGCACTTATGCGTGCAGCTCTGCACAAATAAGTGGAGGGAGCAGATAGAGAGACAACATAGACTTTGAGTATATTCATTTGAGATGTCAATGTACACACACTGATTTTCCCCAAAGAGGTTTTAGTCAGAGTCAGTGGAAAGGAAGAAGAAGAAGAAAATCAGCATTGCTTTTACATTCATATGGGTTTCATTTTATTGTTTAAGACATTTTTTTACTAGCAATTTTCTGCTGCTCCCTTATTCACAAGGGGTCACCACAGTATTTAGCTTGGCATATTAGTTTTGGCAGTTTTATGCCACAAGCCCTTCCTATAAACCCACAAGCGAACTGTCTCTTATCAAGGAAATGTGTAAAACCCTGGACTATTGCATTATGAAGCCACTAAAACATTTTTGTATGCCAGTTTAAGAAAAGAAGAAGAAGAAGAAGAAGAATGTAGGGATGGGAATCAAGAACCAGTAGTAGGTTCCCAGTAATTTCATTCCTTGGAATTTTTAGTTTGCCTGCCTATCAATCCTGCTTATTGGTTCCACTTGCACTACAATCATTGGTGTGCCAGAGGAGGAAAATGGTGTCGCAGTCTACAGCATGGATATGAACTTTTATTTTTATTGCACAAAAGGATGCAAGTGCGATGGTGCAATATTTATCTTAATATTTATCTATCAATATTTCTGTTTCTACACTTCATTTCATAGGAGTGCTTGATGTTTGTTGTATATTTGCTGCTATGACAACTCAATTTCCCTCTGGGATGAATAAAGTCTATCTGATTCTGATGTAAAGCGCAAACTAAATCCAGAACAGAAACAACTGCATTATGCTGCCACTACAACTTTGGCTGTTTGCAAACATGCTAATGCTAAGCTAGCCAAGAACCCAGAGTGATGTTAAAGCTGAGTGAATGCCAACCCCTGAACTCAAACCCTGAGCTTCAACAGGTAAATAACGGATGAGCAGTCAGGCTGCAGCCGCTGTTTCTACTTTTAATTTTACAGAGAAACACAAAAGAAATGTAATGTTTCTACAATAGAATCACGACTGACTGTGAGGTCTCTTTGTGCTAGTTTTCATCTTTGCTTTCTGTTCATACCTAAATACTAAGAGAAAGACTGTATGTGTGTCTGCATTAGGATAGGGATTTTTGTTGATGAGTAGGACTTCAGCCTATAGGCTTATACTGTTAACTGGTAATTATGAGAAAATGCATCTCAGGTCATTTTACAGTAATGACGTAATGACTGTAATGAGTAATGAGAAGAATAACAAATTACTTTCTCCTGGGAGTAATAAAGTACCGCATTACTTTTAAGAAAAGTGTTCAATGTAATATGTATAAAGCATTACTTTTTTTGAGTAGCAACCTCAATACTGATAAAAAGAAAGAGGAAATACCTCCAGCATGCACAAACATTTGACCACACATATGCAATCAATGTGAATTTAATGTCTTTGATATGCTGATTAGTGATGGTATTGAGTCTCAAAAGGAGCTAATGAGAACCCAATGAGAAGAGAACATGAACCAATAATGGAATTGGAATCGCTAAATTGATCAATTTCCATCCCTAGGAAAATGCACATTTATGTCAAATAAGGCCACAGGAACATGAAATGTACGTCATACTCATTTCTCAGTGCAGTGTATGCATCTTCAGGTTATAATACTTACTGTTCTTCTCCAGTGCTTTGATTGCCTGGCTGTAGAGATTCGTGGCCTCTCCATACTGGCCTGTCTTGAAGCATTCATTGCCAGCTTGTTTCAGCTCAGCCCAGGACTTGGACTTCTGTTTTGGTGCCATATCTTCTTGTTGTCTCTTACCTAAAATGATATAATAATGGTTGCTTTATATGTGGATTAAAACGTCACATAATGTAACTAAAACTCATTAATTAAATACTGTATTTCTATTCATATACAGTAAAGATATAACATGGACCTCCCCGCCTCTGTGTGTTGGCTGAATGTGGCACATGTCTCTACAACAATTTGGTAAAGAAATTGGTAATTGCTCCTGCTTCAGGAGCACGCGCTGGGCTGTCCAAATCATGGACAAACAGTATCCCACAGTTGTTTATGTTTTTAAACCCATTTTGCACAGAGAGGTATTTTTTGAAAAATGTATTAATAGCAATGTTGAATATCCTTACACAGTAAAAAAAACAAAACAAAAAAAACAAAAACGTAAAATAATTACACCATAAAGATGGTTTGTTTTTTGTTATTTAAAAGAGGTAGTAGTTTATTTTATTGCCACCTGTAATTTATTGCAGTTTACTTTTATTTGTTTAGTTGTTTACAAATGTTTGAGGTGTGAAATAAACTGCAATGGAGTTTGAAAACAAAACATGGGTGCGTGTGGAGGATGTGTTTGTGCGGGAGGGGGGGATTTTCTTTTAAAGACAAAGGGGTGCCTAGCAAAAAAGTTTGGGAACCACTGCCTTAAACCACGATGACAAGAAATTAAATTCAGCAAGGAACAACCAACAATACTTTCCTTTAAAAAAAAAAAAAAAATTAAATCAACAAATACATAGAGGTTCAAAAGTCAAGTGATAACATTAAATGATCAGGACTAAGATTTTCCCCATAGTCGATCACATCTACCTAATAAAGCACACAAGGACTGAATGGCCAATAAGAACGCATCAGTGTTCATCTACTGCAAGGCACTTTCTTATTACATCACTAAAAAGTGACATTTCATATTACAGATTTCATCAAATGCTGCAGTCTTAGTTTGGAGTATAACCAATGAAGATTTGGTGGGATCGTTTATGTGCATCCATACAAAGCATTTTATGAAAAAACACTTTTTTTCCCTTCTCCCACTGGTGGCAATAAGCTGATAAATTACCAAACACTGTGCCCACAAGAATGAATGTATAGAGTGAAATCCTGCATCCAGCTCTGGAGAGGATATAGAAAATGCTAGATGTGGATAACATGGATCCACTCTGGACCGTGTTGTTTCTGGAATGTACAATTTTAAAAATACCTCTGACATATAACCTGATTATTACATTTACTGTAACAGAGACAGTGACAGAGAATCAACCAATAACAATACTTTCACTTTCAGCTCCTGAAGCATTGCAACAACAAAAATAATAATACTGATATTTGAAGGCAGCTAATAGTTTCTACTCACATAATCCACAGGCATGCCTTAAATGAATTAAATCTCAGGTTACAAACCCTACACCAGTTTTCTAAATTTACAAGCCTTCTTATCTAGCCGTGTGCTAATCTGGTACCTAGCCGCTAACAGTTGCACAGTCATATTCTGTTCATGACATTTCCCCCAAACCATCACTTAAATTTTACTTTCAAAAAGAGCCACACCTGAACCTTGTTTCCTCGAGGTTTTTCTTGAGCTCCTGTTACTCCCACTCTTTCTGTCCGTTAGCTCGCTAGCTAAGTAATGCTAACTCGTGTATGTTTTGAATGGTGTTTTATGGCAGCTAACATAGCGTAGCATAGCTATGCTACTATTAGCATGTCTTACCGGTTGCTCAGTCTGAGATCACAACGAGGAAGTTCCCCTCTTCACAAACTATCCGTTATTCTTATGAACGCTGCTAATAATGGCATTACTCTGTGCATGTATGTTGTCCCGGTGGCTGAGACCCACGCTCTGCCCGCGTGGGGAGTTTAGTACAGAGGGAGGTAAATAGAACTTGCCGGTGGGCTCTAGTAACTTCTCAGTTTGCTATATCGGTTTCGCTTCGTTTTAACGCTGCGTTCAAGGACTATGGTCAGTGTAGGACTTTTATATGCATGGCGAACCCTCTAGTGACCATCTATCAAAAGTGTGCTCAGAGACCAGAAACCACAAATGACTCACTGGTTGAGTTTCCAGCAGTCACACACAATAATTTTCGCTTTATAAGATAATACATTCAGATTTTCTATATATACTTCAGCTTTTAATCGCGAAGCTATAATAAAACGAATGACTTTTCAGCTACTTTTGAGGTGATAAGTCATTCGCACAATCCTTTTCGTATCTTGAATGCATCATGAGATAGGAGAAGCAGTTGTTCGGTTTCTATTTAGAGAGCAAATTGAGTTTCGACATAAATCTCGCGATGGTACTCGTGTCCTATTGAAATCTAAAAAATAAAAAATGGAAGCGTTTGTTTTCTCGCTATGTCTTTGAAAGTTTGTAATCTAGTTTCATTTGATTGAAACCAAGCGATGTTTTGGTACGTAACGAGTATAATTTAAACCAACAAAAAATGAGTTTCTAGAGTTTTTACAAAATGTTTTCAGTTTCGAAATTGTTGCTGTTCTCCGACTGTGTTGTTGCTTGTTTGTTTTCAGTTAGAAACCTTGTAAATGGAGTTGAGAAAATTTATGTGCATAATTGCAAAAGAAGTACTGAAAGTCTAAAACTCAGGCAAAATTCAAAAATATTTTGCTCAATTTTGAATGTCTGCAGTGTGCCTTTGACGTTTGGGCCGTTTGGGGTCTCTGTGTGCCTGATTTCTGTGTGCTCAGGACTCTTGGCCTGTGAAGGCTGGGGGATCCTCCGGGCTATATATTATATAATCATTCCTCAGGATTGTTTTTACTGTACACATGTAAACTCTATGGTCATGATGTGCTTCAGTCTTAAAATATTTTATAGAATTCAGAGCAAAGCTAAAATGTGCTGTACCAGAGCCCGAAATTTTCAGAAACGGTTACCATGAATTATCAATGATAATATTAAAGGATGACAAAATTCTTTTTGTTCATTGTGTTTTCTCTTAAGGCTGCGCTTAAATTCATTTAAAATTGTACATATTTGCTCCTTAATAATCAAGACATGTTCACTTGTAGCGTGTGACAGTTTTAGTGTCAGAACACACAGGTCTCTCTTGAAAAATATAGTTTCTTAAAGTATGGTAGAAAGGCCAGTAGCATTGTTAATAAAGACCAAAATGCAACCATCTTCCAATAAAAATTTTATTTGTATAGTCATAAAAAAAAATCTACAGGTAAACAAATAAAACACACACGTATATGCCAGTTTACTTATCAACCACAGGGAGGCACTTTAACACTTTCTCATGCATAGTACAGAGGAATTTATGCAAACACAGGGAAATCTTACTGTGTCACACCATTCATAAACCCTGTGAAGAGGTCCAGTTCATTTAGTTGAAGCCAAATCTGACCGGCAAGCATTTGAAAATCTTACTGTTCTGTTGTGATTGCTGTGTACTGGCTTCTAGCTTCCTTCAGGAGCAGGAAGAAGGTTACAGGAATAGTGACCAATATATATTTTAAGGTTAGTTAAAGCTCAAAGTCTGATAAAACACACGGTGAGTGTATGTCTGTTTTTGAGTTCGCCGTCTGTACATCAGGTTTAGCTACATTCTTAATGTTATGTAAACATACATTTTTACATGAGTACTAGCCAAGAGTTTGTACTTGAAGTGTTTTTGTATCAGAATACGTGGCCACAGTGAATGTGACATTTATATGTAACATCAGTGCTGTACTTTCTTCTGAAAATCACTGAATGAAAGAAAGGAAAAATACAAAGAAAACTCTGATCTCTTATCCTAAAAAGGTTGCTTTTTAAAGCAACCTCCTAAAGTTTTTTTGTGTGGAAATAAACAAATACATTAATTAAATGCCTGTATTAAACTCGTAGGTTTTATGGTAGAACATCAACAGTGCATGTGCACTTGAGGTCTCTGAAGGAGGAGCAGTCAAAGTCAGCGACAAGAGTCTTCTTTCCAGTCTTCTTGGGAAAAAAGGGCAACTGGATACGTATCCTGTGGCTTTGCTTCAGATTTGGAAGCCTGTGGGAACATAAGAGTAATACAGACCTGTTAAGGTTAATGTTTAGTTTGCGGATTTGACTTAAGATTTTACACACAGTAACAACTTGCTGGAAACCTGTTGGAAAGACAACTTTGCCAATCATCTAAACAATGTTGAGATTTGGGTAAAAACTGAAAACTTCAAATTCTTGGGTTTATTCAGGTAATTTCAGAGCTAACACTGCTTTTTCAGTGTTACAAAGGCGGTTTGCTTCTTACTGTTGTACATCGCTATGTAACTTATGCTGCAGGCCTAACCTTTTATTGATATTAGAAAGGCAGGCAACCCATTTGAACTTATGAATTTATCATTAAATTTGTACAGAAACAAAGCCCAAGATTGATTTAATTTTTAGGCTATTCTAAGACCCTTAAAGACTACCGGGGCTGCAGGAGAAAATAAAAACTTAATTCTAGATTCTCTGTCTTAATGACAGGGCACTGATGTGTTAACTTACACAGTCAACATTTTTACTTCCTTTCCCTCTTGGCCCCAAAAATATAATTAAGGTAGCAGGTCTTTCACACATACATGCATTTGTCCTCCCCATCCACTAGACCACTTCCAGAGATAGTCAGAGTGCAGTCCGTCAGTGTGCTGTTGATCGGGTTCATGAAAACTACTTCAGCAACTGCCCTTTGGTTCACTCTTGCCGGACTATGAACCTGAAAAACAAAAATCTCACTGTTTACTTATTAGTCAATAAAATATTTTTTAAATTTTTCCATGTCCAGACAATTCTTGTGTCCCCTCCAGTTTATCCAGCCTCTTTTTTTTTTTTTTTTTTTTCATTATCAAT